>JAINUG010000136.1:1800629-1898129 GCA_029706075.1 Aldrovandia affinis | reverse complement strand
GTCTCTCCGCCCCAGAGAGGGGGTAGGGAAGCCGACATGAGTTCGCTGCATATAGGAGTGGCTCCAGAGTACCAGAGTTACGGTCGACGGCTTGGCGAGTGCTGTCTCGGAGGAGACAACGCTTTGCCTTTGTCACTGCCGGTCACAGGGCTATGGCAGCAAACTCACAATACGAGGGGGGAATAGGTGTAATTGGCTACTAAATTGGGAGAAAATGAGAGAAAATCTGAAAGAAATTCTTAAAATATATATATATATTATAGCCCTTCAGACACCAGTACAATTCCTGCAGATTTCTGACAATTTTAAAAGAAATATATTTTCACCAACTTAAAAAAACAAAAGTCTTCTTTGATATTGCTGTATGTTTTTGTTAGTATCATGTCTTGATTAATATTTATTAGGGTTCTGCAGGAGTTTTTTTTCTACCAGCACCAAAAGTGTTGAAGTATTTTCGATACATATTTGACCCAGGTCTGATATGCATATCACAGTAGGCATACAGCCCATACAGACACACATCCTTAGCGCAGAAACATGGGGAGGTATGTGTTATTGGTGGGGGGGAGGGGTATCTGTTATTTGGGGGAGGGTATGTGTTATTTAGGCTCACACCCTGTTGCCTTGCAGGCCGGCGGGTGTGGGTGTACACTGGGAAAAGCCTGCTAGGCCCCCGGGGCCTGGAGAAGCTGGGTCTGCCCAGCACTCTGGAGCGAGTGGAGGGAGCACTGCAGCGGGGGAAGGGCAAGGTGCTGCTCTTCAACGGGGAGAACTACTGGAGGTGAGAACAGACCAGAACAGACCAGCACTGACAGAGGCACTGACACAAGCTCCCTGGGCTAGGCCCTGTGTGTGTGTGTGTGTGTGTGTGTGTGTGTGTGTGTGTGTGTGTGTGTGTGTGTGTGTGTGTGTGTGTGTGTGTGTGTGTGTGTGTGTGTGTGTGTGTGTGTGTGTGTGTGTGTGTGTGTGTGTGTGTGTGTGTGTGTTTGTGTTTGTGTGGACCAGCCCGGCTCCCATTTTAGTTCAGTCGTTGACATTTACGTTACATTAAGCAGACCCCCTTTTCCAGTCTTACACAAACAGCCTATTTATTGCAAAAGCATTGTTGCAATGTCAACAACAAAAAAACAAGCATCAGATTCATTGCTTTAAATATTTATAGCCAAAGGCTAATTTCCAACACCTGTCCACAATGAACTACAGAAATATTATGTATTAAAATAAAATACATACACAAACACATATAGGTATGAGCATGAAGTTTATATATTTTTTAAACTATTAGTGTTACTAATATATGTTATGACAACATATCGCTATGTGCTATAGCTGGAGTCAAACCCAGGACTTTCAGGGTACAAGCGAAGCAGCTTAGCATCGTTCCCCACAGGGCAGGCTCGTAGCTCAGCTGTTGATCCTGTATGATTTATACATGACTAACTCTGACACGCACTGACATCTGCAGGCTGGACGTAAAATCGCAGACGATTGACAGGGGCTACCCTCGCTACGTAGACCAGGTGTTCGGAGGTGTTCCCATCGATGCGCACGATGTCTTCCTCTACAAAGGTGAGTGTTCCGAAGAGGCCGAACGCCTCTGTAGTGTATCTGTTCATTGTGTGGTGTTAAACGCAGGGGTTTGTCTACAGGAGGCCAGTGTAAGCAAGTTAATATATATATATGCATATATATAGCGGGTGTGCTCTGGTACGTGATCGTCCGATGCAGAGTGTGACGTTGATAAGAGTGTGATTAGTTCCCAGAGTTAGAGACTTGAGTCTTTAGCTCAGCGGGCTCATCTGCTCAACTTGCTGCGGGAAGAACCAACTCCGTTACATATATATATATATATATATATATATATATATATACTATATATATATATATATTAACTTGCTTACACTGGCCCACTGCTTGTCACACACACAAACATATGTTTGTGTGTGTGTAATAATAAATCAATAAATATTATTTCCATAATCGTAAAGGCAATATAATATAATTAAATGTTGTAAGCTTAACCCTATCACCGGTTTCCTGTGTTGCGCTACAGGGCACACGTATTTCTGCCGCGATCGTTTCTATTGGAGGATGAACTCCCGACGGCAGGTGGACCGGGTCGGCTACGTCAAGTACGACATTCTGAAGTGCCCTGACGCCGCTGGCCGTCACTACTAAGACAGGGGTCCCCATCGCGGACTTCCTCAGAATAATTAATGTATACCATGCATTCTCCAAACCTGGGGGAAGTATCTCTTTCACATCAGGTGACAAAGCCTGACAAAGACGGTTTGAGAATGACGTAATGCACCTGCAATGCTTTAGGTTTTAACCGACGTCTTTGACGAATGGAACGTCGAATATTGCCCTCGTTCCTCAAGGTTGTTTCATGTCATACCACTTGAGATGAGAAACGTGGGATTTTTTTAAAAAGGCGTTAATTTACAACCAGATTTTGTTCTGTGTCGCGTACGAAGGGACAGTGGTCCACTAGCATGTAGGCTACTACTGTTTTGCACAACGATAAACCGCTTTAACAGTGGAGCTTGCCTAGACAATCTGGTTCTTGGGTTAGTCAACAGCAATACAGTTCCACCTTAATATCTGTGAATCGACTAGGCTCTCAAACGCTACCACATTCCTGATTTATTACAACATGACGTCATTTGTCCTGGGACGAAACGGAAATACAAAAAGCAAAACAATATTTGCTTCTAATCTGTGAATAACACATTTACATGAATGTTGCAAATGATTAATTCTACTTTCGTGAACTTTTTCACAAGTGGCGAGAAAGGGAAATAAATTGTGGAACAATTTAAAATACATAGTTGTGTACCAACACATTCCTGCTGTTCGTAATGAAGTCAAAGTTTCTAAGTTAGCGGACCGAATTCTCTGTCTATTTTTTACTGCTTTGTGTCTGTTTGCCTGGAGCAAACGGTGTTAAGTCATTTGTGTCTGCTTTGAAAGCCTTGGTTATTTAAATTGTTTTATATTATTTGAGTTTTTAATACCTCCTTTTTTTCATTTTTATGCTGATGAAAATTGCCTCACAATGCACCCGAAGACATGTTATTTCAATTCTAATTTTAAGTTATTCAATAACTCATGGGAAAGAGTGTCACGTTGCAGAACTGGAATTTCAATAAACAAACCATTTTAAATACTGAGTCCAACTCTGTTGTCTGTTTTTAGTCTTTCTACCTACCTATGAAATTAAATTAAACTTGCATCTAGCTGATAGTGTATGAATCATACCAACACTGTTGCTTTCAGGACACACCAATATTCTTGAATAACTATTAGCATTACATTTATACCAGCCAGGTATAATCCAAACCCTAATGGCAGCTAGATATATAACTGAACTATCCATATCTAATGCATATCTGTGCATTATGAGTTGCATTTTGTATCTGATTAAAAGGTTGTTAAAATTCTGTTTTATTTTAAAAATGCCCATCTTTTAATTTTAGCTGTGGTATAATATATACAAGCACTCCATGACAACGCAATTTCAATTGTTTTGAATTGCTTTCCAGTTGCTTCATGTAACATAAAGTTGCATTTAATGACAGCATACAAAACTAGTTGATGCAACTAATTAAAGTTATGCACACGCTGATTGAAAATTGCGTTTCCAGCCTTATACATTTCACTAACAAAATTAGTAATAATAATAAGTTATGTGCAATTATGAAAATGGTTGTCATGGGATCATGTTTCTTTGAAGGTTTTCTTAGATAGATGGCTTTACATTTCAAATTTGATTGTGCTGTGTGACGTCACAGAAGAGACAACTCTCAGAGATATTAGTATATAAATCACAGTTCAGTGTTTGAGACATTATTTCAGAAGAACAACTTTATAGAAAGCTGCTTGAAAGTTAGGCTTACATCTACATTTTACATTTTAGGCATTTAGCAGACGCTCTCATCCAGAGCGACTTACACAGTTAACTTTTCTTTACATACAATCCATTTATACAGCTGGATATTTTACAGAAGCAATTCAGGTTGTGTTGTGTTGCTGTCGCGTTGTTGTCATTCGAGTATGTAGAGGTCTTTAACCATGACACTTATAGCAGCTGGAGGGTCATTTTCCATTGTAAGGTGGGAATTTATCCCACCACTTGAAAGATGCTACCCCATAAAGACAGAAGACTTTCAAAACTTTCATATCGACAAGAAGCTCAGAAGGGGGGCAGTTATTGGGGCTCGTAGGGCATGACACACTACAGAATTCGGCTCATGCAGCCTGCACAAGCTGCTAGCTGTCAGCTTAACGCTACAATTATATTTATCCTGCATAATGAAGCTTGGCCTTTGCTGTTGTCTCTACATGGTGAAGGTAAAAAAGATATATACACTACCGGTCAAAAGTTTTAGAACACCGCCATTTTCCAGTTTTTACTGAAATGTAAGCAGTTCAAGTCCAGTGAATAACCTGAAATGATACAAAGGTAAGTGGTAAACTGCCAGAGGTAAAAAAAAAAAAAAAAAAGTTTAGGTTACCAAAAACGGAAAAATAATGTCAATTTCAGAGTTATAAAGAAAGGCCCTTTTCAGGGAACAAGTAATGGGTTAACGTGGGTTAATAGTCACTCTGCAAGTCGTCGACTCTGGATCCAGCAAAAGAGCCCCAGACCATCACGCTTCCTCCTCCATGTTTGACAGTTGGTGTCACACTGAGGAACTATCCTTTCGCCTACTCGACGGCCTACAAAAACCAATTAGCAATGGCTTTCTTACTGCCACTCGACCTGTCAAACCTGCAACTCGAAGTCTTCTCTTCACAGTTGAAACTGAGACTGAAACTGAAACTTTAGACCGGTAGTGTATATTTAATAAGCACACCATTTCCCTGTGTGCTCATAGACACCGTTCAATGGCAACGATGAGGAGGAGATATATGACAGGATCCTCAGCAAAGATGTGCAGTCAACCATTGTTGCTCCAATGATTCTGCATCTCCAACAATAGCCTAAAAATAACTTTTTTAGGAGCATGAAGACAAATATAATAATCCAATGACATATATAACGATTAGGTCTGATTTTCTCAAAGTGGTCAGAAAAACCTTCTTATTTCAATTTGCCTTACATTTGTGTGTGTGTGTGTGTGTGTGTGTGTGTGAGAGAGAGAGAGAGAGAGAGAGGGAGAGAGAGAGAGAGAGAGAGGGAGAGAGAGAGAGAGCTGTTTTCACATATTCGATGTGCCTACCTTCAAATTGTTTATTTACAGGATTAATGACAAACAAGGTCTTTCTGCTAATTACCTTCCAAGGAAATAGTCTGTGGAAAATAACCAAAGCGAATATTTATTAAAGGATCATACGCACATCAGAAAACAGACACTGTCAAAAACCTTGACTGTCTTTTGTGCCTTTGCCCCGCGGAGCAGACTTCGGTCTTGACTCTTGCACCGTCCCTGACTACGAGTTTGCCTACCGTCCTCCTGTACCTCTGCCCCGCTGACAGCTACTCTGGTTTGTTTGGGATTTTTGCATGGTTTACCGAGTTCGAGACTGCCTTCTCCCTCGGTACTGTACTTTGGTTATTGGCTTGATTTTTTGGTTATCGGACTTTGCTTTTGTTTTGACTACGTCTCCTGAACATTCCTCTAAAAAGCCCTTGCGGGTCTTTATTTTACGTCTTTGTTTCTGAGTCGTGCATTTCGGGTCCAACCCTCACGCATCCGTCTCACAAGCTCCTCCCCCCATGTTTTATCTCTCGGTTATACCTTTAATATTGTATTAAAATATTTAATTAATTGTATTCTACTTTATGTTATTTATCCATCCCTGTAAAGTGTATTGAGACTTTGTCAAATGCTCTTTAAATAAAGTTTGACGTGACTTGAATTTACTTTAAATTTAAATTAGCTTTAAATTAGAGCCGCGCTTTCTGCCATCACCTTAATCGCACGCGATGGCCTTCGTAGTGTTGTGGTTGGAATCAGATCTCAGCCAGGGCCAGATAGACTGAGTGATCCGAAGCCACATTTAATACTTCTTAAAAACAACACATTTCTAGTCAGATGTAATCGGGTTTTATTGTATGCAATGCGAAATCACCTACAAGAAAACCAGGCTGTTCGCGAAAGCAGCTCTGGCCTCCTTTCCGTGCATCAACCTTTTAACATGTCATAACTCCTCCTGCCTTGGAGCTTGACGTCATAACCACTCCCACTTAGCTCAATCCCTCCCCATGACCTCATGGCGTTCCATTCTGCCGAGACCACTTTTTATTTTACTTTGTTCATACTTTCATCATTTAATTAAAAGATTAATGAAAAGGGATAAACAGACATAAACAGACATAATCGGACACTTCAGCTGACCCAACTGTGTACTATGTATTTACCTGTATTGTATAGCTTAGTAATAGTTTTATTTAATACGGGGCTACATCATTGCCCACGACTTATGCGGATAGTCTAATTCCAGTAGTCTATAACATAGTATGCTCGCCGCGCAGCCTAAGAATGCTGGCAGTAAACTTGCGGGATCTCTAATACAAAGTTAGAAGTCTAAAGTATGGTGGGATTCGTTTGCTTAATTGTTAGCTCACGTCCTCTCACCCCTCGTGCTGCGGAGCTCAAACTGGGCTCATAAATCTCAATGACAGGTGGCCCAGGCTCCAGGTTTTTAGCAGTCCCGTCTGGTGGGGTGAGGGCCCTGATTGGTTAGGCTGTGAGAGTGGTACCTGGTCTGGCTTCAGGTCCTGGAGTTCAAATTCTTCCCCTACACATGACCATTACTTTGTTGGACAGGAATAGTTTATTGCTGCGCTAATGGACCCTTGGATCACCAATTCAGATTTACGTTGGGTCCCATCTCTGTGTCCATTGCATTGCGGTGTGTGATCTGCACAGCCTACTTTATTTCAAGTCCTCAGCGTGGCACTCTAAGCCTCATCTGTAGGCAATATTTATGTTTTGCCTGACACTCCAACAATATACTGATAGTGGTTATATTTATGTGTAACGTGGACTGCGGCTGGCCCCGGTTAGCAAACCGTGCAGGAATTTGGCCATGTGCAGACACTAGGCCACAAACTTCTCAAAAAAATCTCCCACAGTAGCTCTGACGTGAGAAACAGAGAGCGCTGAAAGCAGGAAGGATACAGAATGATTTAAAGGAAAGTGGCCACTTCTCCTTTCTCTCAGAAGAGAAGCTCCAGGGCACAATGCACGCTGCTCCGTGGGCTCCACTGGTAACGAGTCTGGCTCTGGTGCTGGTCTTCCTCTCAGGTAAACCCACCTCTTCCTTTATGCTCAAGTTCTGTACTGGCTTTAATGGCCTGATACGATTAACTGTGAGGGGACCAGGGCGTGAGGGGCGGCACAGACTGAGCTGTGTTCGTTTCTGCTGCCGTAAGATTTAATGCTTTACATAACGGATTTACCTGTGGATTCTTTTATTAACGATCATTTTCCAAATCAGATTATTCAGGCCAATGGACGAGGGGGAAATATGTAGTGATAATCGGATTAAAATTACATTTCCTCTGAGAATTGCATACTTTTTACAAACTAATAACTTTTTTTATACACTACTAATAGTAGTAGGAAGCAGAGACTCAAATAATGTGTCTATGGTTAACATCATATAGTTTATGATTACCTCATTATGCATAACACTGTCTGTGATAGTGTATTGTATGTGGGTTTATTTAATATGTAACAGGAGTGTGGGGACTCAACAAATATATGAAATGCAACACTATATACAGTGGGGAAAATAAGTATTTCACCCCCTTGTGAGTTTGCCCCCTTACAAAGAAAGGAACGGTCTATAATTTTCATGGTAGGTTCATCTTAACAGTGAGAGACAGAATATTTAAAAAAATCCCAGAAAATTACATTATATGAATTTTAAACATTTATTTGTGTTTTATTGAGGAAAATAAGTATTTCACCCCCTAGCAAAACATGACTCAGTACTTGGTGGAGAAACCCTTGTTGGCAAGCACAGCGGTCAGACGTTTCTTGTAGTTGGTCACCAAGTTTGCGCAGATCCCAGGAGGGATTTTGGCCTACTCCTCTTTGCAGATCCTCTCCAAATCCTTAGAAATCCATTTTCAGTGTCCTGGCTGAGGAAGGAGGTTCTCACCCAAGATTTCCCGGTACATGGCCCCATTCATCCTCCCCTCGATCCGGTGAAGTCGTCCTGTGCCCTTAGCAGAGAAACAGCCCCAAAGCATAATGTTTCCACCGCCATGCTTGACGGTGGGGATGGTGTTCTTGGGGTCCAAGGCAGCTTTTTCTTCCTCCAAACACGGCGAGTCGAGTTGATGCCAAAGAGCTCGATTTTAGTCTCATCTGACCACAGCACTTTCTCCCAAGCCTCCTCTGAATCATCCAGGTGCTCATTGGCAAACTTCAGACGGGCCTGTACATGTGCCTTCTTGAGCAGGGGGACCTTGCGGGCACTACAGGATTTCAATCCATTACGGCGTAGTGTGTTACCAATGGTCATCTTGGTGACTGTGGTCCCAGCTGCCTTGAGATCATCAACAAGCTCCAGCCGTGTAGTTCTGGGTTGTTCCCTCACCTTTCTCATGATCAGGTTCACTCCACGAGGTGAGATCTCGCGTGGAGCCCCAGACCGAGGGAGATTGATGGTCAATTGGTGTTTCTTCCATTTTCTAATTATCGCACCAACAGTTGACTCCTTCTCACCAAGCTGCTTGCCAATGGTCTTGTAGCCCATTCCAGTCTTGTGCAGGTCTACAATTTTGTCCCTGATGTCCTTAGACAATTCTTTGGTCTTGCCCATTGTGGAGAGGTTGGAATCTGATTCATTGATTGATTCTGTGGACAGTTGTCTTTTATACAGGTAACGAGTACTTAATTAGGAATACTAATTAAGTAAGAGGACTAATCTGTGTGCCTCCTGGTCACATAACTGGTCTGTGGGAGCCAGAATTCTTGCTGTTTTGCTAGGGGGTGAAATACTTATTTTCCTCAATAAAACACAAATAAATGTTTAAAATTCATATAATGTGATTTTCTGGGATTTTTTTTAAATATTCTGTCTCTCACTGTTAAGATGGACCTACCATGAAATGTATAGACCGACCGTTCCGTTCCTTTCTTTGTAAGGGGGCAAACTCACAAAATCAGCAGGGGTGAAATACTTATTTTCCCCACTGTATATATATATATATATATATATATATATACATATACTGTATAGTTGACAGGTGACTTTCCTTTAGTTAAAACAGGACTGTTTTAAAAGCACAATAACTAATGGTACACTGAGTATTGGCTCAAACCAATACTTGTGATCACCAAACAGGACTTTCCCCGTTCAGTATGGAGTCTGGTTATGCAGTGTGATGCCAGAGGAAGACAGAATCTGAGAGGCAGAAAGGGAAAATACTGTAATATTTTGCTGTTCACCGTCTGCATGCAATTTCCTTTTCTTTCCTTTTATTTTTTGAGAAAAGTGTCTCAGCAACAATCCATACATTTTCTTGTAGAATTCTGAGATGTTTCTTTAATAAGGGTGTCTCTAAGGGTGACTCACAATGCAAAGTGTGTTTGTATCAGTGATCCCGTGTCTGTACTGCGTGATGAAATACAGTGATCCATGCAGAAAACATTAATAACATATTCATTAATGTGCCTACACTGTAGTTATAAATGTTGTATAGTGTATCTACGGTAAAGTATTAATGTATTAATGATGTGTTTTTATCTTTAGGAGCCTGCTCTGTGGTTGCCATAGGTCCAAAGGAGGTGCAGGGGATTATGGGTAACAGCTTGACCATCGCATGCCGATATAGTATAGATTATTCCCAGAATGTCAAATACTGGTGCAAAAAGCACTCATTCGGATGTAAAACTTTGGTGTCGACTGGTGGCACCACCAATGAGAGTTTTGATCAGAGAAAACGTAACAGAGAGAGTGTTCTCCCTCACTATTGAGGATCTGACAAAGCAAGATGAAGGAACGTATCGGTGTGTGATAGTAATCCCTGGAATATTCACGCCAAACGCATACAGTTCGAGGAAAATCACTGTCATAGAAGGTAAGAAAATTACATCACACTATTTTTATTGTGTTCTGTGTTGTAGTGCTCATTCCCAATGGAGAGGATGAATTTTGAGGTGTGAGTATTAAACACACGGTGTGGTTAAATTAGAAAAAGCGAATTCCCACTCCTTCCGGCTCGAAAGCTCTTCACTGCATCTGCCGCCTGCAGGGCCTTGATCCGTTTCTGCTGACAGCTGCAATCGTAGTTTTCACCTTTCATATTTCATAGAAAGATGTAAGTCGAAACTTAGATGGTTTCACCCTCTCCACTGACTTGTGTTCATTTCAGCCTGGAGACTGAAGGCAGAAGAATCTGTGAAGGGCTGCTAATGTCAGGTCAAATGAAAGTTTGAACACTCTGGAATAGTTTATTATTAGTTGGTGTTAAATCATAGGTAATAGCTCTGTTTGTCATCTGTTGTTCTCAGTTCAAGCTCCACGGTGGGCGAGGGGCCATACCGAAGGGAAAATAACAATCCGATGCAAATATCATGAATGTTTTGCAAACCATGTGAAATAGTGGTGCAAAGAGAACCTTCTGTTTCTGTGTCTTACTCTGGTGAGCACCAATCTTCACGTGACTTATGGCAGGATCTCTGTCAGAGACAATCAAAACAGAAGGAGCGTTTTACGTCACCATGAACGACCTCACAAAGCATGATGAGGGTTCTTACAAATGTGGAATGTTAAGATTTCCCTCTGATGACCTCGGTGTACGTCCATGTGAATGCAGTTTATTTTGCTGCGTGAGTCGGAATCATGAACCATGTTTCAGCTCACAGGCTCTGGGATTGATCCGCAACATGAGAGAAAATATTCTTTTTGAATATAACTTAATATAATTAACGTAACTAGTATATCGATAACAAACAACCAATAAAAACGTGTCTTTTTTTTAAACTGAGATGGATACGAAACAGAAATAAATAATTTGGGGGGGGGGTTCAAACTGATAATCAAGTGTTTTGTGTTTTCGGGACAAACATTTTGAATTCCTACAGATGCAACTGTCCAGGGTCCAGCGAAGGTACTTGGTCAGGTATCCGCCAGTAAAAGCATCGCATGTCAGTATTCTAAAGTTTACACTGAGAGTGTTAAATACTGGTGTAAAGAGTCTGGAGTGAATCAGTGCAGCTCTACAGTGGACACTAAAGATGAGGACACAGAAGGCAGGACCCAGATCAGAGACAACCCGTCCAGCAGAGAGTTCCTGATCACCATCAGAAACCTCACACTATGGGATACGGGCCAGTACCGGTGTGGAGTGAGGGGACCCTCAGGTCACAGTGATAAATGGGCTCCAGTGTACCTGCATGTAGATCCAGGTAAGAGTACTGTAACTGCATCATGGAGATTTGTTCAGCCATAAACATATCTGGTTATTACTGATTATGATACTTTTAGAATCACACATATTATCTTGGGTTCTGCTATTCTATGCATGTCACTTAAACCTTTTATTTATTTTTGTTTTTAATAGGTACTCATAAAATATCAACCACGTCAAAGTCTCTAGTAGAATCCTCTTCAGCCCCCGGGACATCTCCAACCACAAAACAAGAGAGCTCAACATTTACAGCGAAATATCCGTAAGTAAGCCATAGCATTGGTGAGCCAACATCGCAGAAATATCACCACAAAGCGTGAGTTTTGGGCAAAGGGTATACAGTATATACTCATATTGGTCACACTGTATTTCAGTTCTGGAGGAGTTGAGAAGATGTCCATGTCGACCAAGCTAGTCATATCCTTTGGAGTTCTGCTGCTGCTGTGCGTTTTGACCACCATTATCATGCACACGATCAAACGTGAGTTAATAATTATTATGATTCAGACTGCAATGATTACTGTTTATTTCATCCTGAGGGCTGCTGTACTATGAGTATACTGAGTATATTAGTATACTAAAAGTAACAAATTCTCTGTCTCCGCGGTCCTGAATGCATGGCTCCAATGCCCGGTGGCTGTTTAGAATCAGGGCAGATGACGTGAAAGCTTATTGGTTGAGGGGTGAAGTTGAGGAACGGAGCCTGATTGGATGACAGCACTTGAGCTGACTGCCTAATTGGCTGAGGTTTGAGGGCTGACACCTCAGGCTGTCCTAAGATGGATGCTGCATTGGGCATATCCAAATTTTCCCGTTCCCATGTTGTTCGTGTGACTAGCTTCAATATTGCAGTGAACCTATTCCATACAGCTCATATCTATCTGCTCATATCTATCTGCTGTATTTATATCCCACTAGTACGTAGCATACCTTCCCCCACTGCTGTATTTATACCCCATTAGTACGTAGTACACCTTCTCCCATTGCTATATTTATATCCCATTAGAACGTAGTATACCTTCTTCCACTGTATTATATGTACATAACTGCTATTTGCACTTCTGGTTAGACCCTCCTTAATTTCGTTGTTTTGTGTTTGCACTGGCAATGACAATAAAGTGAATCTAATCTAATCTCATCTAATCTACAGTGGGGAATAATCCGAGCCCCAGTCTTCACTCTTTCTGTCTCTTAAAAGCATTTATCACGTGATCATCCCCTGTCGTATTGAGTGAGTGCACACACACAGGCACAGCACAGAGGAACTTGTAGAGCAGCATCCTTTTCGCAGAGGAAGTGGTGTGTCATATTTTGTCCATTTCCCTTTCTGATAAAGAAGGCCTGAGCCACTGAGTAATGGCCACGTGGTTCCTGTAAAGGCTCTGAGATCTGACAGGCCTGGTGAACTTTCACAGCCACTGTCGTAACATGTTTGAGTGTGCGAATACCACCCTTCCTCAAACAGCGTTGTGTAATGTTTCTGTATTACAGAACGAACAGAGGCATTACAATGCTAAAGCCTATGGTACTTCTTGAAACAGAACCACTTATTCCTATATATGTGCAGAAAATTTTTCATCTAGTGAAATTGTACAGGTAGTGAGAAAAACCAAAACAGGGCATCGGGCCTCCACGGGTGGTCAATACGGCCTGTATGCGCCGTGGCACAGAGTCTGCCAGTGTCTGGAACTCTGCAGGAGGAATCCGACACCACTCTTCCATGAGAAAGTCCATCAACATAGTTGATGGAAATGGAAAACACTGTCTCAGGCATCATTCCAGAATATTCCAAAAATGCTGTTGGGGCTCAGGCATGGATAGCATTCCAGAAGATTCCAAAAAGTGCTTGATTGGGTTTAGATCTTCCCACTCCAAAGACATGCAAGGCTATTGGAGAGTCTAAATTGCCCGTATACATGTGGATGAATGGTGTATGTAGTGCCCTCAGATGGATTGGGCAACTCCAGGGTGTATTCTGCCTCTCAGAATGCATTGGGATAGGCTCCAGCCCCGCAAGAGATAACTAGGAATAAGCGGCTGAAGATAAGATGAGAGAGATGAGATGGGTAACTAGTCATACTCTGTATAAGGGGACATTGTCATTTTGAAAGACATCCCCCTGCAGGAGAGAGATGCTTTAATACGGGATGAAGATGATCGCACAGAATCATTAAGGAATGATTGACATCGACTTTGCCTTCTAAGGGTACGAGTTCAACCAAACCATAGCAGGAGAATGCGCTGCACACCATTACAGATCCACCAGAACCCTTCACCCCACACCATTACAGAACCACCAGAACCCTTCACCCCACACCATTACAGAACCACCAGAACCCTTCACCCCACACCATTACAGAACCACCAGAACCACCAGAACCCTTCACCCCACACCATTACAGATCCACCAGAACCCTTCACCCCACATCATTACAGAACCACCAGAACCCTTCACCCCACTCCATTACAGAACCACCAGAACCCTTCACCCCACACCATTACAGAACCACCAGAACCCTTCACCCCACTCCATTACAGAACCACCAGAACCCTTCAGCCCACACCATTACAGAACCACCAGAACCCTTCACCCCACTCCATTACAGAACCACCAGAACCCTTCACCCCACACCATTACAGAACCACCAGAACCCTTCACCCCACTCCATTACAGAACCACCAGAACCCTTCAGCCCACACCATTACAGAACCACCAGAGCCCTTCACCCCACACCATTACAGAACCACCAGAACCCTTCACCCCACATCATTACAGAACCACCAGAGCCTTTCACTGTTTTTATGGTCACTACCTGGATCACTTGTGTTCTGTTTAACGACGACCGAAAAGCCTATAATACACAGTCCTGATCTCAGCATTGCTGTCACACCAAACTAAATCCCATTTCCATTTCAGGTAAAGCAAGACGAGTAGTGGCAGACCAAAGCAAAGAGGTACTTTGGACCTTTAACTAGAAACACTGTAGCATGCCCTTTAAAAAGATCATGACTTATTCAAATGATTCTGTATTTCAAGGGTCAGACCTGACTATTTTTTTTTCCTACTCTGTTACAGCCTTCAGGGGCCCTAGAACTCATCTACACAGAAGTGGTGACCAAAAAGCGCACAGAGGAGCCGAGCAACAGTCTTTACAGCAATTTGCCTTTCCATGAGGCTCAGCAACAGAGCCCCCCGGAGGACCGGGTGGTGTACTCTACTCTCAAGTGTTGAACAGGCCCTCTGCATTTTATACAGCACTGCTATACGACCTGCTGGGCATAGTGTGGCATTGCACAATAATCATTATCACCAATTCCTGACGGACAGCTTTGTGTTTCTCCTCAGGCCGCCTCAGTTAGATCTCAGATGAAATGGGCATGGTACGCATGCGTGATGAAACTGTACAGTGGACATCGATGTGTTTCCCTCCCTCCTGAATGCTCGTGCAGCTATCGTGGGCAGCACACAACCAGGAAAGAAAACCCTTTTTAATTTAATTATAAACATCGAACATGCTTCGTAAAAACATGATTGATGTAAAAAATAAATACAATATTCGCTGGCATTATTAAAAAGGTTTTTCATGTATTAAACTGTTTTAAATTTAGTTTAATCAATCATATTGTTTACAGTATGGATCCAAGCTGAGCGTGAGATATTAGAACCCAATTTAAACTTCCAGCTAAGATCAGGGGCCATATGTACAAAGATTCTAAGAGTAGGAGTGCTAATCTAGGATCAGTTTAGCCTTTTATAATGGATATGGTTAGGATATGGGCAGAGGAAACCTGATCCTAGATCAGCACTCCTACTCTTAGAATCTTTGTACATACGGCCCCAGATTTGCCAAAACAAATGGTTACTTTTAAAACAGACATTTCTCTTTGATTGTGTTGTTATGTGATGTGAATGTAACTGACTGATTTATGCCTTGCTTTGCACTTTGCTATTTATTTTTAATTGGTCAGCGGGAGACCTGGTGAGAAGAGCGCTATATAATTGTATGTATTTATTTTCTTTCATGTTTCATGTCAGAATCCTCTGGCTCCCTCTACTGGGAAGAGTGATGAATAAAAGGAAAGTGTTACAAGAGGGAAAGATAAAGGAGAAACTGCTTTTGTGAAGTTTTAAAAAAGACTTTTAAATTCAATAAATACATAGATGTGGTTTAGTAGAATGGATGTTAACCGGCCTGTGCATATGTTTATGGCCATGCTATTAAGGCCATGTATAGTGTCTGGAATTACCTACAGTTCAACAACAAAAGAAGAACCATTATGTTACACATTACGAGTAAACATTTTGCAACTTCCTTTCCTTTCTGCTTCCTGTGTCCTCCAGTACCAGACCAGATCAGAGGCAGCTTTGTAGCCAATAGGATTCCAACCTGTTTGGGGAGACCCCAAACACTCCCCACCAGCTGTAACAGGGAGGAGAATGGTGCTCTCAATCTCCAAACCTTGGAAGTATGTTCAGTTCAGCTCAGGAAGTATCAGTTCAGAGAGATATGATAGGCATTGGTACTTGTTTATCTACAAAGCCCTCCTTGGAAAACTGCCACCTTATATCTCTTCTTTACTAGACTGGTCTGCTGGTCTACATCAGACCCGCTCAAATGACTGCCTTGTGCTCCAGGTGCCTACATTTAGGGCTGAATTTGGAAGGACTGCTTTTACTTTTAGCGCTTAAGATTCATGGAACGCTTTGCAGCATGTCCTAAATATTGATTCTTTCATTCCTTTTGGACAGTTTAGAAGTATGGTCTTAAACCTTCCTATGTCTGTCTGTAATTGTTTTAACTGATTTTCGTTTTGTTATGTCTAATTTCCTTGCTTATTCTGTTCCTGTGTCTACGATGTAAATCTCTGCATCATTTAAAATGAAGGCCCACCCTCAATGATCTGTCCGAGAATTAAATAAAGGTTGAATGAATATAAGCCCCTCTTGGTTTCTAGCCCCATCCTGCACTGTTTATGTGATTATATTATTTTCTTTTTCCGTTATGTCCTCTGTTTTTAAACCAGTGTGCAAATAAATAAACTAAACTAAAGTTGAGAGAACGTAGACCAAATGCAGCAACAGCGCACAGTTCACAGTGTTAGTTGAGGGTTACGGATTTTTGGCAGCCTGTTTCCAGATCAGGTTGAAAGGACTTGCTTGTGAAACGAACGCTGTCTTAGTTTGACTGAGTCTGAGTCTGGATTTCCAGCCTGGCTCGAGAGATAATGCAAATGAAGCTGGCCCTTCCGCTGATCGACAGCGTGCAATGTGTCAGCGCGCCTGATGGCTCTGAGTGCCAAGGGCCCAGGCTAATTCTGCTTACCGTGGCTGAACAGCCTGTGACACACAGTAACTCAGGTTGGGCACCCGCCTCTCCATTCCTCAGGTCGGGGTGAAGGATGAGCTGATTATCACGCGATTCTGTCCCTCGCCGTGACTCAGGGGGCGGTGCACGCTAACCGAAGAGCTGGCACCTTTAAAGCAGCACATGGGCAAATGCTTGAGGTATCAGGATAGAGTCAATATAGATTTAAAGTTTTTATGTACTTATTACAATATAAACACATTCAATGAACAAAAAATTATTTACTATAAATCCGCTGTTTACCCAGCATATTTAAATTATTTTGTATTTGACGCTTCCATTTTGGGATAAAATGAATTGCCTTGAAGACATTAAACCAGTTACCTGCATGAGAGAGAGCTGTTTGTGTTACGTGTATTTTTTACACTTTGGGTGACGAAGTAGGCAGTTTGTTTGGAATGTTAATTTTAGATTAATGTGTTGTCATTCATAACCCCTTGGGCTCTAGTTTGGTGAGGACAGTAGCCAAAACGCACCAGGAATTGCTTATTTTGTCCGTTGCAAAACTGAATATTTCTCGCCCCTGCCCAGTTTGGTAGTTTTGTGGTCAGCAATAAAGGCTTTGCGTCAACATGTAGTGTATGTGTGCTCACTGGTTTCTGTTATGTTGAATATTAAACGTTCACTACAATAAAATGTAGGCTACCTATTTGGCCGGTGTATCATGGGGCAATACCCTGAGTGGTTAGCCTATGATTGCACGGGAGAGGAGGGTCCTTACCACAAGGAATAATAACAAAATAAAAATAATGAAGCAATTGCTACTGATATTGATGAGCTGCGGAACGAGGGGTCGTATCTGGATTTTTGTCAAATAGTCAAAATAACTATTTCTAAGAATTCTGAAACTACGTTATCGACACGGGACAAGGATAGTGTTGAGTGGGTGCAACAGATATTACAAAACAAATGAACAAATAATAACATAACGGATTAATTTTATTTTGCGGGACAACGGGTCAAAATGCGGTCACCCCTTGCGGAGAAACACAATTACATTAAAGAAACATAGTTAATATTGTTAATAAGCACAGCAGCTGTGTCCAGGCCACCTCCACCGCAAGAAGAAGGAGAAACAACTGCTGATATTACCAGCTATAAATAATTGGGGTTGGATAATTTGCCAGCATGTACGACTCTGCAGCCTGTGCCGTCATAGGTGTTGCGAATCATTTGTGACAAGCCTCACTGGGACTCCATAGTGTCTGAGGAGCTTCCAGAGTGTCTGCCTGTCCAGGCTATCGAACGCCTTCTCGTAACCCATCTCGTAATCCGTCTTTACTGCACACGGATACCGTGTTAAAAGTTTGCCGTTGAAGAGCGGTATTTTCACTTGTTTACCTGGTTATGACAGGACCACCGTGTCATGCTGTACAGGCTGTCGGAAGGCCAGTAATCACCCCTGGGACTGAGATAAGGGTTATCCGCGGAATCTCTGTGTTAGTGCGTGTTGTGTTGAATAATGCAGCGGCATCCGGCTGTGCCAGGGCTCAGGCCTGGAGGGGGGCGGGGAGTGCTTATCGGCTACATGCGCCAAGCCTGGGATGGGCACTACAATAGCGTACCTCCCTCTCCATTGTGTGGCCAGAGACCATCTTTCAGTCCTGTGAAAAGGCAATATGGTCCCCGGGGAATGCTTCTCACAATGTTCTCTCTGCTTTTTTCCTTCTCCATTCTCAAGTGTATATATATATATATATATATATATAAAGACTGATTCATTTTTACCCTCTGCTTTCTCCCTCCTGGCAGAATCCTCAATCTAAAAGTACCTACCCATGTTACTCTTTTTCAAGGGGATATGAAATAGTTTCAGATAATAGCCTTTCGGCTGATTCATGCGTTCACATTCATTCACACACTTCACACTGGAGGTGATCGGAAGGTGTGCTGTGCTCTCAGGCCACCAGTATTCCACCTGTGCAGTGATCCGTGTGCGTCGACTGCTCTCCTTCAGTCGCAGTTTGTCACAGGGCATCACTCCATTAATGAATGCTATTAATAATTTAGGAGGAGACCACCAACATCTCCAATTGCAGTTCAATAAAGCCCAATTTCATAGAATTATCAGAGAACAAAATGCGTACAACTGTTTACAGACCTAGCCAACCAATCAATGATGCGCAACATCTACGTGAACGGTTGCGCTGCGGTCACAAGTTCGATTTTTGTGCTAGGTACGCGACACCCTCTGAGACCCCCTCTGCGTAGGGCACAAAGCTTGCGTTGATGTTGCAGAGCCCTGGTTGTGTTGCTGTCGCGTTGTCGTTCGAGCATGTAGAGGCCTTCAGGTGCACGGACTCTCAGGTAATTCAGGTGAATATATGTCTCATGCCCATGACACCTTAAGTGCAACATGGTTGCCTGTCAATGTGGGTTTAACTGCACTTGGTTTCAATGAAAATCGACCTCACTGCGTTACTGCCTGGAGAGTGGGAGCTTCTCTGATTGGTTGCTTATATAACCAGCAGACGGGGCGTGGCTTTCTGAGACTTAGCGGCTATGTAAGTGGTCTAACGACACTCTGCTGAGCTCAGCTCAAAATGTGTGCTCAGAGCATTAACCCAGACAATATCTCGCATTATGGTAACTCAAAACTAGCCATTTTGAGTGCAGTTTTATGAGAGAGCATGAAAATGTTCATTACACAAGTCTGTTTTCAACCCAAATTTACAGGCAATCTTTGATACTTTACGGATGGTAATAAAGTAAGCCGGACCATGCAGGTGTCCAGCTGACTCATTTCTATACAAATAGGCAAAGTGTTTTTAAAAAAGTGCAGTCTCTCATTACCCTGAGTCAGACTCGGATGTCCAGAGTGGCTCCATATTTACGCGTTTGCACGTTATCTATTATCTCTGTATCTTCACAGTGTGCCCTGCATATTTTCATTCATTAGATATGACTGATGCTTTCGAAATCCCCCCCCCCCCTCCTGACCAATAGCTCAAAATCTGCAGGCATGATAAGTCAATGTAATTCTTTTATATAAAACTTTATAGTCTTCAATTGTCTACAGCCCTCCCTTTATTTATGGGGCTTGGTGCATTTATGCTTGCTTTTCCCCTTCCCTCTTGACGTATGGCCTCAATAAACCACCACCAGGTCCACCCTCCCTTTATTTCGCTGGCGTTCTAAATGAACTCTCCTCTCCAGCCTCATTGGAGGACGATGTATCACTTTTACACTTTTGTGGCCCGATCGCCTTTTTCTCAGCTTCCGTTAAGTTTTCTTGGAACAGTTTAATCATTTACATGCTTATGGTTTGTACAGCCAGGGGTGGGGTGGGGGTGGGGGGGGAGCTTTCACGCATGCAGGAAATGTTGAACCAGTTAAGTGTGAACAAATATTACTGTTAAACTGTTTGACCTTTTAAGGTCTGTTTGACCTAAGGACCCCAGGACAGAGGGACAATGTGCGGCATCCATGAAAAAAATATGGTTTGTGACATTAAATAGCTACGCTGTGCCTACCTATCCATAATGGGGACAGGAAATAGGAGATGCGATTGCCGGTCTGTGCGGTTAAATTAGTTTCCGCTGATGTGTGGCATCCATGAATGTATGGCATCCCAGACGTATTGCAATCCTGAATGAATGAAATAGTTGTTTTAATCCTTGGAATAATGAACCAGTGATCTTGGGGCCAGAATGTGGAAAAGCTTGGGTTCTTAAGTAAAGTGTACATTTTCATCTAATTAATGAGAAAGCCTGACTCATGGAATCATTAAAGAAATGATACATTTATGAAATTGTTAAAAGACATTTCTAGATTAATGTCTCTATTGTTGGTTAAATACTTTGTGGTTCAGTGAACATGAAATGCATTTAAAAGTGGCTCTAGGGTAAGTTCGTCTTTGAGGTTTCAATTCCATTTTATATTTTTGGCATTTAGCACTCGCTCTTATCCAGAGCGACTTACAAGATGTGCATTAATACATGGTAAGATCAATCATTGTTTGCGCAAGTGATCAGTGCAGTAATACAGCGATAGACATCATTGTTGGCAGCTGCATACTGTGCCTGTAACACAGGGAGAGAAAAGGTCATTCAAATTTTTATTTTTATAGACATAAATACAAATACAAAATACAGTATTAACTGTATGTATGAAACCAGTGGTGATGACAATTAGTTAACATACAGAGTCAGTGGTCAGTGGTACAGAATCAGTGGTAGTGGAGTGTGACAATGGACAATTTTTTTTGACAATTCCCCCAAAATATAATGCCCATATAATTCCTATTGTTTATATTTCTTTCAATTAGATTTTGAATTTGATTTCTTCAACGATAATTTGATTTCTTCTTGCATGAAAAAAAATAATACAAATAATAGATTCATGCTCTAATGTAAAAGCAAGTGTATCTCGATTTCACACATGTATGTACAGTAGAATGTGGGTGATGATAATACTGGAATCAGTGTGCTTTGGACTTGGAATGTAGCTACTTTTCCAAACGAATCAGTGAAATCACACAGGAGCTACAACAGGCTCTCTATTCTTGTCTTCATTCTGAGCATCAAACTCAAACCATTCGCTATATGTTGAGTGAAGCTTGGCGGTAGGAATCATTTTCTTGGGAAAGAGATTTCTTATTAAAAGCAGGTCACGTGTAATTGAATAGCCGTGAGAATATTGGATGGGGTTGACAGCGGATATATATGACACAATATCCCCTCCAATATCTCGCGTCGGAAATGAGGGAGAAGAAAAGGGATCGGTCTCGGGAATGTATTTGGTTTGAGGTTCATTACCCAGAATGTTCCGACTGCACGGAATCATTTCAGAGCTCTCCTCCCGATCGTTTTATTCCTGCGAGCGGTCGCAACTGAGCCAGTTCCTGACACGCTGGGATCACGGGGTGGAGAGAGGTTGTGAAGCAGGTTGTGTCAGAGCGAGGCTGTTCCAGTGGTCCTCATATGCTGGGATCACAGGGAGGAGAGAGGTGTGAAGCCCCATGGAAACCTCATTCATCATATCATCGTGTCTGGTAATGAGAGACTGCAGTTTCACAAAGTCAATACAGCAATAGTTTTGATCAACTTTGCTTAATTATGTTCATGCCTTTATGTTTTTGTGCATGTATTTTGTTTGATTTATTTACATCTTTTGATACATACTTTTCTTTTTCTGTAGTTTATTGTGGACAGGTGTTATAAATTAGCCTTTGGCTATGAACATTTAAAGCACTGAATCTGATGCTTGTTTTTTTAGCATTGGTTTTTTTTTTTAAACACTCCGTTTTTTCTGTCCCTGATAAATAATAAATATTATATATAATAATAATAATCAATTGCATTTATATAGCGCCTTTCATCTCATGATCTCAAAGCACTTTACAGTGAAATGGAAAACACCTAGTTGATGCACTGCAGCTATTTTGCATCAGAATGCTCACCACACATAAAATCAACCCAACATGAAATGTTGTAATAGTCACCTTTTTAGCAAAAACCTGATTGTAATGGAGGTAAAATGTTTTACTTACTCAGAGCTAGCCTCTCCTGCAGCTGTGGGCCTGCACTCGATTTACTGAACACGCGTGGATTCAGCACTTTGGCTGTTTCTATACTAACCTTTGCTGTTGCCGTTCTCTGTCGATCTTGCCTTTTCGATCGATTGCTAATGCCTGATTCACTGCCAGAGTCACAGCTGGCCATCTATGTGTGCTTCTTTCTTGTGCCAATAGCAATTTTGTTTTGGATTAGGGTACCTTGGGTCTCCAATCTCCAGGGAAGTGAAGATTAATGGAGTAAGGGAATTTACCACTTGTATATTGTGCGAAGCAAATAGCTTTGATTTGATTTGTTTGACAATGAAAAATAAAAGTACAATTATAAGCCACACAAGCAGATACAAATCATCAAGCATGACACAAAAAGCGAAACAGCTTATTTCCATTGGTGTCCACTTGGCTAGTTTGCTAATGCAACATTACGTGAAGAGTATAGTTTCATATTTGTGGAGTTTATTTATCTTCCTTATGTAAATCAGTCTTCGAATTAAGTGAATCTTTGTCTAATTCCCTTGTAATTATCCCATAAAAAATTGACGATTGAATCTGAGCACGTGTACACTATTCCCAAGCACACCTGCTGTTGTTATGTTTTTCTTAATCGAATTCCTGCTCAAAATACCTGGGATGAAAAATTGTAAGAAGGTAAGAAGTGAATGTGATTTCTCCAGATGTGCCCCTATACAGCCGACATGAGTTAAGCCTTCCCCTCCTTGGATGGCATGTAACCCATCTCAGCCACATGGCTGTTCAGACAGGTGAGTGTAGTGATGACATTGCTCTGATCTACAGAGGCGCAGACAGACAGACTGCAGGCTCAGGGAAAAGGGACACAGTGACACAAGGTTAGGGTATCAGGCTAACAGAGTAACAGTGTATCTTCAGGTTTGTATTTGCCAGCATTTGTATGGGAACTAGAACTTCCTGTTGGTATATGTGTAGATCAGATCTAGGTCAATTACTTTATTTGAAATCATTTAATTATTTAGACACCCGTAAAATTCCTTCAAAACTTTTACTTTCACCAATAGTCAGAAATAAATTCGGTTAGCAAGTTAATATGTTTATTTGAAAATACTAAGGGATCTGCAGGAGTGTTTCCAAATTTAAGAAGTAAAGCATTTAAAATATGTATTTGATCCAGGTCTGGCCCAGGTGTGACCCAGGTCTGCTTATGAAAGCACCCAAAAGCCTGCAGGTCTGTGCTCCAGCACTGACCAGCCCTGTGCTGGAGTGTTTTTCCACACATATCTCTCCCGTCCGACCCTGACGGATTGCGCTCTGTCCGAGCCTACAGACAGAAGGGCCCAGCGGTTCTGCTGACGCGGCCGAAACGAAGTGGGGGAGCATAATTATGTGGCTGGGGTGTCAGCCAAATCCATCATCTCCCAGGCGGCCAGCGCTACGTCTTCCTGACTGACCCCGCACCTCCCCCGCTCTCGCGTCGCCCTTAAATCAGCCGAGCGGCCGGGCGACCGCCAACGCGTCTCCGCCTGCCACCTCTCGCACCGCGGGGAGACAGGAGGGCTCGTCTCAGACATCAGCGGCGTAGACACCTGCATTTAATCACCGCGGGTGAAGCCGTGATGAAGAGGACGACGGGTCTTAGCGGGCTGTGGTGCGCCACAGCCATTAACTTCCCCAAATGCAGGATATACCCCATATACAGTAATACCCCATTTATCTGGGGTATTACTTAGCTCTTTTGTTTTGCTCTTTTCCCAGAATTAGAACTTCATAACATTCTTTGTAATGTGCCTGCAATTCTTTTTCAAATGACCCTTTGCTTTACACACGCACACACACAAAATGGTTAGAGTTATAACTCATTTCTTTTGAGGGCCACCGTATTGTGTTGTACATCATGTTAGTTTACAACGCAATGATCACAAATTGATAGGTCCAGTCTCTAAATTTAATTACAGGAAAAAAATGAGTCTATTTTCAAGACTTTTCAGTTACCGTACAAAAGGCAATCCAAGGGTGTCTATAAGAATATTCCGGAGCACTTAATTCAGTCTCACTCCTTCCCGTGACTCAGAAATCCATTATTGCCTAGTAATGGAAAACCGGCAAGAGCAAGGTGAATAATCACCGCTTAAATCGATCATCTTCAGAGACACCTAAGTGGCCAAACCTCCTCCAGCTTATTAAACTGCCATTAAAGGCAGCGTGGTAAATGATAGGGTGGATGCAGAGGTTTCAGAGGAAAGGGGTGGAGTGGAGCAGCGAGTGGATACTGTAAGCGAACGAAGAAAGGAGCACCAAGTGGTTGTCATACATCTTTGTTTAAAGCACAGCTGGATAAAACCTAGTAGCCATACACACATAAGACAATTCAACCAGCTACCCATAAAATCACCCATTTTCACATTTGTAGCGAGCTACAATGAAAACGATCATAGCTAGAGCAAGAGATCAGTACGGTAGCAACAGATGTCATCGTCAACAGATGCACACCACGCCTATTAAACAGGGAGAGAAAAGTCATCTCAGAACTCATAATCATATCAAAACGTTATTATTCAGGCTCATAGTTTCCCCCTGTAACCCCAAATCACCCTTAGCACAATCTATGTGTGGTATCATTGTGTCGATGGTAGCCATCATTCAACTTTTTTCTTTTGTGTATTTAATCTGGTATTGTCACAACGCTTGTAGTGAATGCCATGGGAGAAGGCTTGAGGAACGCTGGGCACCTGGTGGGCACGTCGGACAATCGGCTATATTTGGAGACAGAAATGAGTCAGCCCTAACTTTGGGACTTTGAGATGAACCCCTCGTGCCTTCAAAAGTGCACCTGGCGACGCGCGGAGAGCGATGACGATGATGCTGAGAAACAGGGGAGGGGGGGAACCCGGAGAGAGGAGAGGAGGGGAGGGGGAGGGGGTGGGGGTAACGGATAGATAAAGAGAGAGAGCATAGAGCCTTCCTTTGAGAATTCGTAAGGAATCATCCACATGGTCAGAGAGAGAGAGACAGACAGAGACGGAGAGGAACCACACTTCGGCAGCTCTTCTCCAGAGGACCCTCCCCGGGAGAGAGAGAGAGAGAGAGACTCTTCCTCCGTGTCCGTCGGCCTCGCTCGCCCTCGCTCTGGACATGGCCAGGGTCCTGCTGCTGCTGTCTGCCCTGCTGGCGTCCCTGAGCTGCTGCAGGGGGGCCGTTATCACCGGGGTGAGTCTTCCGTGGGGGAAACCACCCCCTGTCTTATACCTACACCCGCCAGGTACGTCGAGCAGAGCCTTTCACCGTTGGCGCTGCGCTGCACGGCAACAGCAGCAACCTGTGTAGCATAGAGAGGAGAGACAGGGGAAAGGGAAATCTTTTTTACTGCCCTGGAGGCTGTTACAGTATCTCTCCTAGGTCTGGGGTTTTCACTTCACGCTTTCCCAGCCTCCCGTATGCTGTTTTTCATGCTTGAAGATCACAGTGTTACTAGCTGTTGATGTTGGGGAAGGATTTGCAATATACTATGTGAAGAAAAATAATGTTGTTGGGGGGGTTCACCCCATTTGAATAGAGATAACTGGAGCTTGCCTTGTCTGAGCTTGATGAATGATTGAATGATTTGTATTTGCCATGGTGTATTGCCACTTCCATATTTGTAGTGTCATATTTACCACACAGATGGTTTAATCCGTGCACCCTGTTCTCTTGTGTCGTATGAGAAACGTCTGCCAGAGAAAGGCAATCCACGTCGTGAGGATTACACGATCAATTGAGAAATATTAACTCAATCACGCCTATGGAAAATGGTAGTGGACGAGTTGAAGCCAGTGGAATTTGAGGATAAAATGGGTGAATTGCATTTACGCTCGTTAACTCTCATTGCTCTTGATTCAGAGGTGCTACAGCAACAGCACTGACAGAACTTCGGGACTCCATTGTCTGCAGAACCCTGATCTCAAATTCCCCATCCTCTGACAGCCACAGCACCATCTCTGTTCTATTCTGGTTGATGAGACTTGATCATCACCGCTATTGTATCTGTTGTAGGCTATTGTAATCGGTGATCGATCACAGCAGCATGCTAACAGTCGCTCAGAATTGAGTCACGTTGATCTATCTGTGCTGTAGCACGTTGATCTATCTGTGCTATCATTGCTCCAGCCATAACCCTGCTGTCACTAAAAGCGTTTCTCTTCTGTCGTGATGATTGCTCACCTTGTTTTGTTTCTGGAATTGGGTTTGCTGCTTCTCTTGTGAAAACTGTTATGCCGTCGTTCTTCAATTATCATCCTGAACATTAAAAACTGAGTTTAGCAATAGCGCTTGATTAGTTAAAGTGGTTGTGTTCAGGCAGCAGTGATTCCACAGGTTCTGGTTTGCATTTTTTTATTCTCCATCATTATACCTTGCGTTGCTCTCCGTGATCGGATCAGCGTGTGACCCGATATGGCAGGTGATCTGAGGTGGACATTTCCAGTCCCTGTGGGAGCTTACCTGCTGAGATTTAAAAGTAAAAACAGTATAATATACAGTATATATATATTATATTACATACTATATATAATATAAATAGTATATTTAAAACTAATAGGACTAGAAGCATCGGAGGGTACAGTATATGTACATTTTAAGGGTAGGAAACGGGGAGTTAGGGAGATGTCATAGATACATAGACATGTAATGTTTCAAGTCAAGGGAACGCACTCTCTGAGTGTATTAACACAAGTGTTGCTGTGCAGCAGGATTGTTATGGTGCGGTTGGAGAGTGCCATTTGGAGGGTGGTGGTGGTCCAATAAGCAATCAAACACATATGAGCAAAGAGAGATGAAAGAAAGGGTGACAGAGGTAGACGTTCTGACACTCGACGTAAGCGCTGAATGTTCCCCGTCCCTGTGGAAGCCTATTTTATTTCCATCTTTCAATTGAGAAGGTTGGATCATATTACCTTGAGATGCCAGCTGATGTCTTGATCCACTGTACAATGGAGGTGGATCAAAGAAACGCCAAAGCAAAATGTGTTCTTTCTCGACCGCTGTCGCTCTCACTTTTAGTGGCGACCTGTGATTCTTGTGAACGCTATGAAAGAGAAGATTCTGGGAATCAAAGCCTTTTCTGATCTGTTGGGGATGAGCTGAGAAATGTAGCACATGTGGACCTCCTTCCATTTTAAACGTCCTGATTGATGTTTCACATCAGTGGGAGAGCCCAGAAGCCATTTCACAAAGCTGCCTGATTTTACCCCTAAGACCCAAATCATCCCCTGATCGTATCACATCCGTTCATGCAAATGACTGTATTACCCATGAGGCACCTGTTCACAACCAAGGAGGTAATTATGAAACCTTGGAGAGATTACCTGGGGAAATGTATTGGATATGAATGTGGATTTCTCTCAAATTTTACCGAACTCTGTAACTCTCTAATTTACCCAGACATGATGGTAGGAGCCAGATATTCTGCTGCAGATTTTGTTGATTTGTTTTTGGTATCTAAGGAGATCAAAAACCTAATATGAAGCGCCATAGCAACATATATTCAGCATCATGAAAAAACTTTGTATCTCAATTTTTGACATTTCATCATCAGTTGTGTACTGCACATGACTCTGCGATGAATAAAGTTTATTTAAAACACCATCCAACTCTGGACATACCAACTAAAACTTGTCTAAGTTGTGAGAGAAGCGTGCAGTTTTTTGTGTGTTTTTTCTCTCTCTCTATCGCCCTCTGCAGGCCTGTAAGAGACATGCAGTGTTTAGTGTGATATTTATCTCTCTCTCTTTATCTCCCCCTGCAGGCGTGTGAGAGACATGCAGTGTTTAATGTGACATTTCTCTCTCTATCTCCCCCTGCAGGCGTGTGAGAGACATGCAGTGTTTAATGTGACATTTCTCTCTCTATCTCCCCCTGCAGGCCTGTGAGAGAGACATGCAGTGTGGTTACGGGACCTGCTGCGCAGTCAGCCTTTGGCTGCGTGGGCTGCGCATGTGCACACCCAAGGGAGAGGAGGGGGACGATTGCCACCCCTTCAGCCACAAGGTAAGGGACAGTCTAAAAAATCCTCCCCCTCCTCACAAAGTAAAATCCCAAAGGAGGACTCAGCATGCTCCACTGACTCAAGTTGGTTTGTGTAAAAAATTAAATAAAAAAACACATACATACATATAAACTACAACAAAGACACACGGCATACATACATGTGTACATATGTGTATATACATGTGAATATAAGAGGATATATGTGACATACATGTGAATATATGTGTACAAGCATGTCTGGAGCAGTTCCCATTGAGACCACATATACTGAAAAATATATGCATTCATTACTGTAAGTCGCTTTGGATAAAAGCATCTACTAAATGGCATATATTATATTATATTATTATATTGGAGTCAAATAGAAGAAGAGAAGATTCATCAAGATTGCAGCAGTTAAATAATTAAGTCAGAGTTTGTGAGACTGCAAGAAACAAAGCCCAACTAACAAAATTTGTTAGCATTTTGCTTGATTGACTGACTGACAACCGGAAAACAGATAACTCGCTTGCTCCTAAAAATCTGTGGAGGAGAGCACTTATTTCCATCACAGTGCTAAGCACCGGCATGAGAGCAGCTTTGAAGGTGCGGATGAGCAGATATTGATCTACAGCTGCCCGAGAGGGCGTTCTAATATATCACTCTCCTGTAGTATTGCGGCCGTGGATCGGTGCAGACGAGAAACAGGAGTGCGCTTGCGGATTGGGTGGTGGATTATCCTGGGAAATGGGGCAGGAAAAGACAGTCCTTTAGCCTGGCGCGCACGCAGACCGGATTACAGAGGGCAGAGGCCTTTAGATCAACCTCAGAGCGGGACGATCGCGGATCGGCAGGCGCTGGTCATCAGAGGGGATCATGGGAAGAGGCGGAGGGACAGGGGAGATCAGAGACTCTGCTCTTCAGCCCGCACTCAGTGGAATTATGATCTCTTTCATATCTATGTTTAGGAGCAGGGTGAGGTCAGGGGTGGAAGCTGGCATGGTGCATTGTACATCACTGTACTGGATGGAGGGACTGGATATCTCTGCACATGTGCATTATAGATATTAATAATAATCTTGAATTCCAAGAATTCCATGATTTATTCAGCATGCTCTTACATATAAAGACAGACTTTTATCAAAAATATGATAATTTAAGCCATTTAGCGGACGCTTTTATCCAATGCGACTTAGAGTATTGAATGGATACATTTTTCAGTATATGTGGCCCCAGTGGGAATTAAACCCACAATCTAAGCGTTGTCAGTGCCATCCTCTACCTACTGAGCCACACAGGACCACACAGAACATATGATTCAACATGTGATTCTACGTGCAGAGCTATTTCAGTGTGAACAATGTAATATACATTTTTCAACATTTGTAACAAAAAGAACAAACAAAGGGAGAAAGAAAACACAACTCTGAAATAAGGATTGCCTCTCTAAGCCTCACACCTGAGACGGATGACGAAGTGAACTGCACTCCAGCCAGCTCAGACTTGCCCTGTGCACCATTGCCATCTGCCTCTCCAAAAATAAAATATCAAAGGAATAAGATAACGTGCCCTTCAGTAAAACAAATCTGTTGTGTTTGTTTATTTTAATTTGGGTTCATTTTGAGTCATGTCCAAAATTGCACCAAGATATAAATATTTATATTCATAGATTATTACGTCAGTTAGAGCTATGTACATTTAAAATGTATTAGATGGTTAGCAACATTTTTAAAAACTTTTTTGCTGTTTTAATTTATACAATTGTTATAAGGAAAGGAAACAACCTTGAATGGAATCAAAATACAAAGAGATTCAACTAGAACATGGGAGCTGAAATGAGCTGTTTCAGGGAACCCCATAAGAACATGGGACTGTAAAGAGCTGTTTCAGGGAACCCCATAAGAACATGGAACTGTAATGAGCTGTTTCAGGGAGCCCCATAAGAACATGGAACTGTAATGAGCTGTTTCTGGGAACCCCATAGGAACATGGGACTGTAATGAGCTGTTTCAGGGAACCCCATAGGAACATAGTCTGTTTCGGGGGACTCCATAAGCTGAATGGGTGCCCAATAGTTATAGAGATTCAAGTCATTGGAAAAAGTGAGAGATTAGTGATAAAAGACCCCATGCAGACAGAAGACACCCTCTGCTCTATATCCGCGAAAGGTTTAATCATTAATAACATTAATCCTTACTGGTTTTACTTGGGCTTCTTATATGAAATGCCAAGCGACTCGAGAAGCTGCCATATACCGGTCATATCCTGTAGGACCTCAGCTGAAAGAACAAAAAAAAAAAGAAAAATAAATAAATAAGGGAGTGCTAATGTAGGGTTCTGTAAAGTCCAAAATGAATTCTATGACAGACTATCAAACAGAAAATCATTTTCCATTTTGGAAAAATACATTAGTGTCGTTATTTTTAGCATTACCTGAAGCATCGGCACCAAGCTAAAACCATTTTATATATTCCTGCAAAAGTATTTATATCCATATTAATGCTGCGTTGTCACAGGGATGTGAACAAATGTAGCATGTATTAATAAAAGGGGCCAGAGATAGAAGTCTAACTAGAGCTCCTGATGAAGCATTAATGCTCTCATGTGTCATTCTGACAGAGCTTTCATTCAAAAACAATATTACGTTTTACATTTTAGCAGACACTCTTATCCAGAGCAACTTTTCTTTTCTTTCACATTTCTTTACATACAATCCATTTATACAGCTGGATATTTCACTGAAGCAATTCAGGTTAACTACCTTGCTCAAGGGTACAACGGCAGTGTCCCCACCTGGGAATCAACCTGCAACCTTTGCGTTACAAGCCCAGTTCCTTAACTATTATACTAACACTGCTTCTTACTTTACTGCAAACAATCGTACTCATTTATAAATTCAATTATTTTTATTTTGGGTAAAAGGAAAAGTAAAACGCAAAAAGTTCACAAAGGTGAGCCTTTGAAAAAGCCATATATATATATGTACATGTGTTTAACGTCTTTATGTTCATGGCAGACCTGATGAAGACTAAGAAGGTTGTGTCATTTATGTGTTATTAAATCACTGGGAGGCCTGAAACCATGTGCAGGTACATTACCTAGCACCCACTTTACCTTTTCACCCTGCACCTGTGTATGCCACTGGACGTGTTCTTTATGCTCTCCATCACAGGTACCCTTCTCTGGGAAACGACAGCATCACACCTGTCCCTGTCTCCCTCACCTGGTGTGCACCCGGTACACAAGTAGCAAATACAGGTGTACCAGCGACTTCAAGAATATAGACTTTTGACGTCACGGACGAAGAATTAGCAGGAACGGGAAGACAGCAGTGCAAGAGAATGAAAAACTCGACGGAGGATGAAACAAACAGCACAAAGACACAAAAAAATCACGATTTCTCTCAGTCGTCAGCTTCGTATACCGTGCACCATATATGATTGTGAAATGCCTTTAGAATGCACATGTTTAATCGACCTAGGCCTGAACACAACCGCTGTAACCCTTTCTCCGCCAACGTTCTCAAACTGGAAGCAAAGTGGATACCTCGAATATCCAGTTTGAAAATGCTTATGAAATACTTATGAAAGTTTTTGTTTCCACGACAGTTGTCTTGTTTATTTGACCATCTCCTGGAAGTGTATATTCATGGGAAGAATCCAGAAAAGGGAAGGGTGAACATTTACTCTTCAGAGTAGAAGTTGTGAAGTGAGTTATGTTATAGCATTGCTTCCAGGAGTCAAGGAAGATAAAAATGTGAAAATGTATGAATATGTTTTAAAAATATATATTGAATATTCAGTATTGTTAATGATATAGTTTAAGCACATTTATCAAGATTGTATATATATTTGGAAATAAATCTGAAAGCTGATGTACTGCTGCTCTTATTTGGTATCATCATGTTCCGACTTCTTGCTGTTCTTTGGCAGGTATGAATTTTTTTCTCCTCCTGCATGTCTCCAACGTGGCGCATATGCTGATCAATCAATTGTGTCATCGTTGAATTGGTCTCAAAGAACACAAAATATGAATATGGGGGAGAAAAATATGTTCTTCGTGTAAAACCTGTTACTCCATTATGTGTTTCACCTTCTCCTCCTCCTAGTGAGAATCTTGATTAAAATCTCTTTCATTGTGTTTTCCTTCCTTGGATAACTTGTCAAACATACCATATTCAGCTTCCGTAAAGCACTCCACCACCCAGCAAACAGCTCAGTTCATATGTCTGAACGGAAACCAAACATTTCTTATTTATCTGTACAATTACCTGACCTTCTAATTCACCCTTAAATTCCAATCTTACCAAGTCAGAGAGGAAAGGGAGACATTAGATAAGCTGCTCTTTTTTATGTCATGTGAAACATGATCAGAGATGTTTGAAAATTGACATTTGGAAAAAATCACCATGGCGATTTATAGTGTGACCACATCAGAGTGTGAAATGATTGGAATAATGAAAAGTATTCTATTTTTGCTTGTATTATTTGAACAACTAATAAAGCAAAGCCATGCAGAGTGGGCTGAAGTGAGTGTTGTGATATTTTCTACAAAGGGTCGCGATCACACCGAGATTTATCATCTGTCCAAAACAGACTTCATTGGGGCTCATACATTGGTGAATGACAGAGGAAGCGGAGGGCTTTTTTTTTTAAATATAGGCAGTTTTGGACTTCGTACAACAAAAGTTGAAAGGAGTCCGCAACATACTGTCCAATAACCAATGAGAAACTGTGAAGGTCTTTTTGATTCTGACTGACTCTCCCCTCCCAGCAACAAATCGTAAACCACACCTTTTTCCACAAACATGATGCCTCCACTATGCATTCTAAACAGATACAGAATGGACAGTGACAGACGTGTATCCGATTTCCATGCCCTCCGTCCATCTCTGTGTGACCACAGAGGTTTTAGGAATGTGGAGTGAAATCAGTAAAAACTACATTGCAACTCAAGGCAGAGCTTTTGTGCAATGAAATCAGGAAAATCTGCATCATGACCCAGAGGAGAGCTTTTAAGTGCAATGAAATCAGTAAAAACAGCATTACGACTCAAGTAGAGTTTGTAAGTGTAATTAAATCAGTAAAAACAGCATTACGACTCAAGGCAGAGTCAGTACATGTAATCTACGCCAGCCCCTTTCTCTCCCTGCCACGCTCATGATAAGAAGTTTCTCTTTGCAGTGCTTTTGTGTTATCAGACTTCATTATCATTATTGAGTTTATTAGCGGAACATTCAAACCGAGATAACGAAAAGCACAGGGGCAGTATAAAAGACACCTTTGCTGGGTGAAACATATTTTTCGAATTGAGACATCCGAAACGTAAGAAACCTGTCTGACGGACAGAGAGCAGGATTCTGAGACATCCGAAGCATTTGTCTGGCTGATAGAGAATGAAGTGGCCATTGGTGTTATTGGGCCTGGTGGCCCTGGCTGAATGCATGACCAAGTAAGTATTCTGAGAGACACTGAACAAATACATAATCTTACAGGGTTTTAAGCAGAAGGTTATGCCTTTTGAATTATAAATATTATTTTTGCATTTATTGAAAAGTGATCATTCAGATGAACTCAGAACTCACTCTGATCTGGTTTGATCCCATATACTGTATAAGCAGAGTTATTGTCAATTCAATCTCAATTCAGGTCATTCATAGAAAAATCTTCATAGGAACATTATGGACATTTTTCAAATCATGTATTGAATTTCAGTTAATTTCTTGATGACTGAACTGTAATCGAATTGACTCCAACCCTGCTGTATAGTGTATTCCATATTTCTTAAATCTAAAATTCGACAGATTCTCATGTTTCTCTGCATTCTGAAGGAGTGTGTTGCTTTCAGAAAGCTATAATAGCAAGGTAACAACATCATTAACACAGTAAAACAGCATGGGTAAGACTTGATAAAGGGATCACTGATGATGTTATTATCAGAATTAAAGACTAATAATACAGAATCAAAAGACATACTCCACATTGGAAAAGGCTGACTCAACATGTAGACCCTCTGAATACATAACGAAAACACAACATATACAGGTAAGAAGGAGAAATATGTTCATATGGTCATATTTCATATTTCTGATGCTGTTCAATATAAGCAATGCTTATCTTCGCTGCGGTAAAACTAAGCTTATAAACTGGTAAAAGTGTGTAAAGATGCGAAACATGGCGGTATTATAGTGTAGTGGTTAGGGCACTGGGCTTGTAATTCTAAGGTTGCAGGTTTGATTACAGGTGGGGCACTGCCGTTGTACCCTTGAGCAACTTAGCCTGAATTGCTTCACTACATATTCTGCTGGATAAATGGATTGTATGTAAAGTGTACACTGTGTAAGTTGCTCTGGATAAGAGCGTTTGCTAAATGCCTCTAATGTAATGTAACGTAAATGTTGGTGAAAAAAGAAAAGAACGTGTGAAACGTGATCCGTGTGCTGCAGGGTTCCTCTGATTAAGGGGAAGTCGATGAGGCAGGCTCTCATGGAGGCAGGCAAGCTGGAGGAGTTCCTGGAGAGATACCCACAACCTGGCCTCCAAATACTCCAGCTTCATGTCCAACATGCCCATGTACAACTATATGGATGTAAGCCTCCACTTCTCCATCAAATATGTTATTGTACTGTGACCCCAACAATACAAAAGGGGTTTGTAAATGTATGCAAAATGTACGGTAGTCATGTTTGATTATATATTTTATTGTAGTATATACAAATTTATTTTATGATGTCTATGTAGGCCACATATACTTTCAATAATATATCAAATGTATATTTGCTAAGTACATTTTATTCAATTAAGTATCATGAAAAAAAAATACTCATGTATTGGAAATTGGTAATTGTTTTTGGTAAGGGATTAGTAAAACTGTGATTACTCTGTGTGTGATTCTGACAGATTGAATATGTCAGTGTCATCTCTATTGGAACACCACCTCAGTCATTCAGTGTTCTCCCTGACACCGGATCTGCAAACCTGTGGGTGCCCTCTATCTACTGTGCCAGCACAGCCTGCTGTGAGTATAACACTGTTTATTACACCAGCTATGAGCTATGCCTGCTTTATAACACTGTTTATTACACCAGCTATGAGCTATACCTGCGTTATAACACTGTGTACTGCTATAGTAATATAGAGCTTTGCAACTGCAATGTTTGCTCTCTTCACACTGCTGTATGCATCTGTGTTTCTCAGAAATGTGGTCGATGAAACCTTAAACTGTATTTATGCTTTGTTCTCTTCAGCTAACCATCACAAATTCAACCCTGGTCAGTCCTCCAGCTGAACACTCCTGTGTCAATCCAGTACGGCACCGGGAGCATGACTGGTTTCCTGGGTTATGACACAGTCAATGTAAGAGTCACGTCAAAGTGCGTTCCTCTGAAATCCAAGAGCCAAAAGCGTGTGCAATGTCTGTGCCTGCAGGTTGGTGGCATCGTCGACACTAACCAGATGTTTGGCCTGAGTCAGACGGAGCCTGGGTCTTTCCTGTATTACAGTCCCTTCGATGGCATCATGGGCCTGGCTTATCCTTACATTTCTGCCTCTAGCTCCACCCCTGTGTTTGACAACATGATGAACCAGGACTTGGTGTCTCAGGATTTGTTTTCCATCTACCTTACCCGGTAAGTTCAGGAATAAAAACATACACATATACACACACACACTCACACACACACACACACACACACACATACACATACACACACAAACTTTGTCGCAGCTTATTATACTCCAGGGGTTTCCAAACGCTCTGTACCCAGGGCCCACGTCATGATCAAATACATTTTTCAGGCTAATAAAATGTCTCCTTGAATAAATGATCATCTCTTTGCTAACCCTCCCCTAATTGTTGTGTTTTGTTGTGATGCACAGCAATGGAGCGTCAGGCAGCGTAGTGACCTTTGGAGGATATGAGTCCAACTATTTCACTGGACAAGTCAACTGGGTGCCTGTCACCTCTCAGGGGTACTGGCAGATTGCAATTGAAAAGTAAGTAACAACCTGGAGAAATACACTTCACCCAAGTGAGTACAACTTCAGCAAGAGAATCCATATAAATGTGTAATATATATCATTCATAATAAACTTGAAACCTACAAGTCTTCAGTTTGGAGATTTGTAAAAATAGAATCACGTAAATGTAGACTACTGGTTGTTTTATAGCTCACAGGTGAACAGTTAACATTTGAAAGAGTATCTTCGAGTGTTAAAGGTCTCTCTGCTGCGCTCCAGTGTGATGGTGAATGGGCAGGTAGTGGCCTGTGCCCAGGGCTGTCAGGGGATTGTGGACTCCGGCACCTCTCTGATCGCTGGCCCTTCCTCTGAAATCTCCATCATCCAGCAGCAGATCGGGGCCAGCGCCAACTCCTACAACCAGGTATTTATTTTCATTACAAACGCTCTCCCAATAATAATAATATACTTTATTGCCGTGTTACACAAGGTAATTGGAATTTGTCTTTTTGCATCTCTCTCCTAAGAGAGGTCTGAGCACAGGATTAGCCATAGTATTGTGAGGTACTGAACAGGGACCCAGACGCAGACCAGGATAAGGCAGTAAAGGAACGTTTAATGATCAGGCGAGGTTCAAAACCCGATAGTCAGAGTCAGAAAAGTACAAAATCGAAATCCAAAAGAGTAGTCAAAAAGGCTATACAAAAGTCAAAACCAAATAATCAGAAAGGCAAACAAGCAAAATCGGAAGGCAAAACTCGAAGTCAAACAGAAGGGGTGTCTCGGAAAATACAATAAACTCTGGCTTACAAATAATCAGCACAGTGAATAATGATCAACGTTCTGACAAAGACAGAAAGCAAACAAGGAACTTAAATACAAATGGGGAGAGTGACACAATAGGAATCAGGTGTGACTGGGAGGGGAAAAGGGCAAGAACACAGGTTAGAACGATTAAGGATCACTAATACAATAACGAGGGGAAATGAAAGACACGGACTGGGAGAGCAGGCAGACACGTGCACAGTTCAAAGGGGAGGAACGCATATAAAGAAAATGCGCGCAGATAAAGCGATAGAGAGAGAAGCGTGCAGGGATAGGACAACGAGAGAGAGAATGATATCGATAGGTAGAAGCGTGAGATAATTAGTAATAAGTAATGTTAGTAACTTAATCTAAATCCCTAATGTTAGTAGATTAGTAGGTTAGTACTATATACATCTAACTAATATATACAGAGTGTTTAGAAAGAAAGAAGGAAGTAAACGAAATAGAAAACAGAAAACCCGTAAAGTCAAAATCTCCCGAATAGTGCTATAACAAAGACGAGGAGTGGAACTCGAACAACAAGGAACATAGACAGACGGGGAACAGAACGTGAATGATGAGTGATGATGAGAAAATAACAAAATGCAAAAGACAAACATGGCAAAACATGACAAGTATGGCATCCCTGGAGCAGTTAGGGGTTCAGTGCCTTGCTCAAGGATGACAAGGGTGCAGCTGATTGACCATTAGTCCCGCTGTTGATGTCTGAAATAATGAACCCCCCCCCACTCAGAGTGTGTCTCAATTATATGAAAGCATTTGACATTTATTATTATTTTTATTTTTTAAATTTTATTCTTACTTAATGTCCTCATTGAGTACTTGGGTGCTCATGGGCATCCCTGGTAAGGACCCTGTAGCCCAGGGGGGCACAACTCCAATTCTGGTGTTTGTTCCAGCCACTTCTTCTGGCTTAATTTTATAAAACAGCTGGGTACACCAAAGCTGGTTCACTCCTATACTGAACATAATAAAACAAGACAAAATGTCAAACAAATAAGCGTTTGGGCTAATTAAATAATTAAGCGCAGAAGTTGGCATGGAAACCAGAAACAGTTCATCCGCCAGCTGTAGCCAATTGGATTGGATCTACCTCACTCTAATCGAGAAGTTTCAGGTTCACGACTTTATTCCTGTCCTGTTTTCTCAGTACACCATCAACTGCCAGAACATGGGCTCCATGCCCGACGTGACCTTCTCTATCAACGGTGTGCAGTATGTTCTCACACCTGACGCCTACGTCAGACAGGTACGCCGATCCAGTCCCTTCAACGTCACATTTTAGACTCCCCTGATGTGTACTTATTTTAAGGAAATTAATTCAGTGCCAGTCAGTCATAGGCCACATGTTATAGCATTTGCACCATGCTGCTTGTAACACTTAGTTGAGTAAATGCGAGCAAGTGTAATATCTTTGTAATTACAATATGCTTCATCACTTTATTTAGACATTGGTATTGCCTTATCCTCCCTAATGAAAAAGCACATTTTGAGTAACCATTGTCCTTTGACTCCCAGTTAAACGGCGGCTGCTCCAGCGGGTTCCAGTCTATGAACCTACCCTCGGCCCAGGGACAGCTGTGGATCCTGGGGGATGTGTTCATCCGGGAGTACTACGCCATCTTTGACCGCGGGAGCAACATGGTGGGGCTGGCCACGGCTGTGTGAGCCCCCCTCATTTGACCCACGGGCGCCCGGCAGCTGAGGCAGCCTGTGATGGATATCAAAGTGTCAATTTTTTTAAGCACAGCTGTCTCTGTACCTTCTCCTCTGACAAAAACATCTCTCCCTTTTGTCATTTGAAATGAGATCGGAAGGAAGACATATCAGAACAGTAGGGGGGAAATCAAAGGACAGATTTTCAAAGATTGCTTTACCTTCCTGTGACCTTTGAAAATACCCCGCTCTGTGCTTTTAGATAATAATAGATTCTTTGTTGCTGGGCAAAAAAATGTAATTAAATAACTGTATAGAATTTACATTAATCCATATGTATCATGCAAATAAAGGATATCTGCCACAGTTCTGTACATTGACTTCATTTATTCACATTTTAACAGCATTGAGTGAATAATGAATGGTTTCTTCCTACAATAAACACTACAATCATCAACCCTGGTTTATATTGTGTTGAAGGAAAAAATACTTTGAAAGCCTGTCACAGTGTAATGCATTCGGTGCCATGAACACGGATGACTTATTCTGCACCATTTGTGAATATTATTTTGGAATTTTAACTACCCCCATTCATTTACGTTTTGTAAATTAGCAAATTATGTATAGGTATCACAACACAGAAAAATCTGACTTTTGAAATGTGTATACTGATTTATCTCTTTAATAAACACATACACATACACAAACACATGCACACACACACATATATGTGCAGTGTGTATATATTGAAATGCTCATTCCGTCGTCTCACCCAGGGGTGTCGTAGCGGGGGGAAAAGGGGAACTGACTACCTAGGGCCCCAAGTGGGGGAGGGCCCTTGAAAAGCCTGGAATGAAGAAAAAAAACATTTGTCTGCAATTTTAAATGTCTAAGTAATTAGTGTCATTACTAAATGATATTGGCTGAATAAATAGGTTGAGAGGCTGAAGTTTGTATCCATAAAAATACTGGAGGCTCTCTGGGCTCTCTCCCCTCTCCCCTCTCAAAAGTGCAAATGGTTTAGTCCGCCCCCCTGCACTAAGATTCGTCGCCAAACACGGCTAATCACGGCTAATCACGCTGACTGGTGCGGATGCTGGAGCCCGCAAGTTTGTCAATCATGTCTTTCCAGAAGAAAGTGAAGTCGGGGTATCAAAAAAGAAAAGAAAGAAAATATTATGCAATACAGTAAGCCTTAAAACTAAGATGTCATTTTTTAGCTTTGTCTTATGTCTTGCGAATGATAAATACCTAAATAAACATGAAGCAAATAATGTTCGCTTAAGCTTGATACTCCTAGCAAACCTAATTTAACCATAGTAAAAGTATCACAGTAATTGTACAGTATGTTGACTCAGACATAACAGCACAATTTAAATTGAGTGTTTTGTCTGTGCGTGCCACATTCCTCTCTGTGTAGTTAACAGGTGGCCACTAGGCGGAGCTCTTGAGAAAGGAGGGCTGAATTGTGAGATTTCAAAAAAGCACATATCACAGATTTTTTTATTTTATTATTTGTTTAAATGTGGTATAAGCAGTTCATTAGCGATTACCCTAATAACCACTACAGATGAATGTGTATAGTTGTTGATTCAATAAAAAAAATGTCTAAAGATGCGTGAGAGTCATGGATCAAGAGGGGAAGGGGGCCCACAAGACTGCATATGTATAGGGCCCAGAATTGTGTGCTACGCCCCTGGTCTCACCCAACGCATAATTGTGTGTCATCAGGGCAACAGTGTAGGGTCACTTTCATGCACATTAGCAGGCTTTGACTTTCAGAACACATCAGTTAGTATTGTGGCATTTTGCCCCTGCTGCGTTCGCAAAAGGTTAAACACACTTTCTTCACTGTCCTGTTTTTATAAAGCTTATCAAAAGTTAAATAAATGGCCGTTCCTGCTTGATAATTAATTACCAGTAAACTGTTGCAGTTAAAGATAACACATGCCTTTGTAGGTGAATGCTCTCCCTGGTCCTGACTGCCTGGTCTTCATCTTGCCAGCAGACATGCCTTTGTCTTAAGAACATTTGAATTTAACAAAGAAAATGATGACAGCCCATCTGGGCTTGCCCTTGAGTGAACTTGGCACACTCCTGTTAAACCATGAGGCCTTGAAGCGAGGGTCTAGCAGAGCTACAAGCTTGTATAGAGGCGTGTCCTTATAGGGAGAGAGACACTTCACCAGAGATTACTTTAGGGCAGTCACCAACTTGGTGTTATAGCCTACTCTGAATTGAAGTTGGTCAGAAGGTTCTGAGACCAATGGTGTTTGGAATAAGCATCCTGCCATGCCATAGGACCACATGTGGACATTTTTTTCAGTTTAGAATCCTAAACTCTGTTCCTGAAAATAATGAGACCATTTCTAAAGTTCTGATGACATTTATTTATTTATTTATTTGCATTGTGATTGGATCTCATCACCTTCTTGTTACGGCCACAGCAACGCCCAGTCCTGTTACAATCACATCCCCAAAAACATCATCATGACTGTCCTGAGCTTTCTCCCTGTACGTGAATGCTGCTAATCGCTGGTAATTGTTTTATAAAACAGTTCTGATGATCGCCACAAGTTCATATCTGTGTGAATACATAGACACATGTACACATGATACTGTAAAATGCAAAAAAAAATGCAATCAGGTGAATCTTGATTTCTGTGAAACAGGAAACCTGCATCCCAACAGTAGACAGACTATGTGCTCAGTAACTGTGAGGGCTTGTAGGGGTGAGGCCCAAGTGCGACCAATGGGGGATCAATAAGAATCACTCCTGACGAATCAGGGTGCCCACTAAAATACAATAGGAAGCAAGGGACGGTACCCTGCGAGAAACGTGACAGTAAATTAATGGGAAACGAAACCCCCGCATATAGCGAAATAATAACTACCCACAACAGAGGGCAAATAAACGCAGTCCGCGACCGGTAGTAAAACGGAACAAAAACACTGGCGTGTAGTCAAACAAACCACGACCCAGAAAATAGGGCGACTCTCAGAAATCGGACAGCTTCATAGAATAAATGCAAAGCTGCCGACTAAATAATAAGGACCACTACGGGGAACAGAGAACTGGTAATCTACCTCCTAAAAGATGATCTTGGAGTGCTACGTGTTTAGCTCCCGTAACCGATCACATCAAAAGGAGGAGAAACCAGCCAATGACCCACGTAGAAGGAAAAGAAAGAAAATAAACTTGTGACGCAGCCTAGACCTAAAACAGATCTGGAACGAACCCAGACACCTTACCCCGCATTCTAACAGGGGCCGATACTAGGCGAATAAATCGCCCAGTGGGCGTTCACCACGCTTGACTGGCTTCCTCAAAAATGCTTCCAACGTGCTTACAACATTTTTGCATGGTAAACGAATAGTTCATCATAGATTTTGAGAATCTTTATTATAAATATTAGTTGGCTAGCAGTATTGTTTCCTTCAATTATGAACCGCAAACTCAAACTCAGAAGGCTTTTTGCAATTACGGCCATTTACTTGCGCTGGAAAAAGCTCACAATTTCTCTCTGGTGCGTTTTCCAAACGTTTTTCCAAACGTACCCATGTGATAAAAAATAGCCTTTTAACCAACACAAACATTAAATAAGATGTATGTAGGCCATATAAATTTAGCTAGCTATAAATATTTATGCTTTTAGGATTAAATAAAGTATGGGGGTACTGCAGACCGCTGTTAAGTTTCTCCTCATCCATGTTGAAGTGTCGGAACTAGGAACAAAATTTCGGTTTTGTGTTGGTTTCCGCGTGGGAGGTAAAAAGAGCAAGACATAAATTTGATTGGCTCTTACCGGGCAACATTGCCCGAAAGTTCCGAATTTTCAACTTTTCTGGGCCACCGCCACGCCCATAAATCAGACAATCGGTCAGGCACCGGAAGTCGCTCACTCTCATAGAGAATCAATGCATTTCCGGCAGCTCGTCGCCGAATCGCCCCCTGTTAGAATGCGGGGTAAGACGCAGCTTAGGAAAACAAACAGCTAGATAACTGCCCTGAGTCTGCCGGTAAGTAGCCCAGAAAACAGACTAAACAAAAACAAAAGTAAACACAGGACTTCCGTAGAAGCGACGAGAAAGCAAAAATGAATACTTTTCTAGTTTCTAGTTTAGTTTCTAATTTCTTTGTTCCTTGTTTCAAGTTTCAGATCTCTTTTTTAGGACTGCGAATAACCTTACCGACTTCACGTCACATGAATTGACACTGAAGCGAGGAGCAGTGAAAACAGCGAACTGAAATAGGCAGCGAACACCTGTGAACAATCAGCTGATCAGGTCTGGAAGAGGGGCAGGAACGTACTCACGAGGATTAGAAAGGAGTACACCCACACAGGGCTAAACAGGCACTCAAACCATGACAGTAACACAAGTAGTTTCAAGACAAAAAACAATTACCGAATGAGTAACAAAAAAAACAGAAAGGCAATAGTTTTAATTTAAAACACACATGATTCAGATAATGTATGTTTTTTATTATTTAATTATAATTGCCAATTTTCTTAGTAGACACTTTTAAACTATGTGACTAGCATAACTTTATTTATTACACCATCCATGTATTCTTATATTTCCTGAAGCCATACAATATAACAAGAGTGATCCGTCAAGAATTTTAACCTGCAGTGCAATCTTTGGTTTCATCAAAAGTAAAGGACTTCCAATGTCCTTTGTAATGTTAAAAACATTCTTAATGGAAGTGGAGTAGAGTCTAGAGAACTGGGTATGGAACCCAGTGACTATTGAACTGGGTATGGAACCTAGAGGGTAGAGAATGGGGCATGGAACCCAGAGTCTAGAGAAACAGGGTATGGAACACAGAGGGTAGGGAACAGGGTATGGACCCCAGAGACTATAGAACTGGGTATGGAACCTAAAGGGTAGAGAATGGGGCATGGAACCCAGAGTCTAGAGAAACAGGGTATGGAACCCAGAGACTAGAGAACTGGATATAGAATCCAGAGGGTAGAGAACGGGGTATAGAACCTAGTTCCACAGCCTTTACTCTACTTTACCATCAATAATAAAAAAATAATTCAATAAGTATTCCAAACATTTCAGGGTTTGCTTTTAAAACTCTTATGTTCACAATAAATTTAACACAATGTTAAATGCCTTTGGCAATGAGCTAAATTGGACTATGGGAATACTGGAAAATTATGATAAAATTATCTTATCCTTATATAGATAAGTGTAAGCTTGTGTGTGTACTCTTGATAAGCTATAGATAAGATACTGTAGTGGAAATAAGGGTGTGAGATTTCCACGCAGCCAAGTTTGATAACTAAACAACCAGGGGTGTGACGGTGTGCCAGTATGACGGTATACCATGATATTAAAATATGAAATAGTACTATCATAAACTTAACGTAATACCGTGATAATAAATCACGTGGCAAAAGCTATTTACATGTGGAGGGAAAAATATATCAACCCTACTAAAATGTTGAAATAACCCATATTAAATAATATAATACTGGACGTGGGGTGTCTGCTAATGTCATTTAATCCCACTACTTTGGCTGTTCTTGCATTTTGATTTGTTTACAACGTGATTGCGAAAGTGCAGACAGCTCCCTCGCATTTCCCAGCCCTTAGGTAGCTGTTATTAGCTAGCTAGCTATAAATCTCCATTTGCAGTCCCTTATAAAACCTGTGATGTCTAATGCTGATTCCGATGCCAAGGTGGTCTGTAATGATTAATTTTATCCCCCCAAAAAGCGAACTCGTTCATCCATGTGGACTTACTTTTTATTCAGAAAAAAAGATGTGTTGTTGCTGAAAACAGATCTCCCATCTGTAGAGAATGTGGAAAACATTTAATGGCCAGAGGAGGGAACAAGTCAAACTGGAATGGAAAAAGTGAGTAGGTAAATATAGTACTAGATCCGAAAAGCTGATAACACGATAAAGCAAAATGTTGCTTAATTCACAAAATGAACGATTTAAATTGATTCAAACGTACAATTACAAGGAGTGAACTATATTCAGTTGCATTTTTATTTTATTTTTTCAATTAGAATGGTATGTAAATCTGAAAAGAGCCATACAATAAAGAGATTGAGATGTAAACTTTGTGTGATACTTTTTTTATCTTAAAAACTGATACCGTGATATACCGAAAACCATGACATTGAGTAGTACGATTATCATACCATGAAAATGTCATACTGTCAAAGCCCTACAAACAACACACAAAGAGCTCAATTGGAATAAACAGAGTTTATTGGGGAAAACTCACAAAAAGGGAGGGGGAAAAAATCTGCCGGTAAGTAGCCCAGAAAACAGACTAAACAAAAACAAAAGTAAACACAGGACTTTCGTAGAAGCGACGAGAAAGCGAAAATGAATACTTTTCTAGTTTCTAGTTTAGTTTCTAATTTCTTTGTTCCTTTTTTCAAGTTTCAGATCTCTTTTTTAGGACTGCGAATAACCTTACCGACTTCATGTCACATGAATTGACACTGAAGCGAGGAGCAGTGAAAACAGCGAACTGAAATAGGCAGCGAACACCTGTGAACAATCAGCTGATCAGGTCTGGAAGAGGGGCAGGAACGTACTCACGAGGATTAGAAAGGAGTACACCCACACAGGGCTAAACAGGCACTCAAACCATGACAGTAACACAAGTAGTTTCAAGACAAAAAACAATTACCGAATGAGTAACAAAAAAACAGAAAGGCAATAGTTTTAATTTAAAACACACATGATTCAGATAATGTATGTTTTTTATTATTTAATTATAATTGCCAATTTTCTTAGTAGACACTTTTAAACTATGTGACTAGCATAACTTTATTTATTACACTATCCATGTATTCTTATATTTCCTGAAGCCATACAATATAACAAGAGTGATCCGTCAAGAATTTTTGCAGTGCAATCTTTGGTTTCATCAAAAGTAAAGGACTTCTAATGTCCTTTGTAATGTTAAAAACATTCTTAATGGAAGTGGAGTAGAGTCTAGAGAACTGGGTATGGAACCCAGTGACTATTGAACTGGGTATGGAACCTAGAGGGTAGAGAATGGGGCATGGAACCCAGAGTCTAGAGAAACAGGGTATGGAACACAGAGGGTAGGGAACAGGGTATGGACCCCAGAGACTATAGAACTGGGTATGGAACCTAAAGGGTAGAGAATGGGGCATGGAACCCAGAGTCTAGAGAAACAGGGTATGGAACACAGAGGGTAGGGAACTGGGTATGGAACCCAGAGACTAGAGAACTGGATATAGAATCCAGAGGGTAGAGAACGGGGTATAGAACCTAGTTCCACAGCCTTTACTCTACTTTACCATCAATAATAAAAAAATAATTCAATAAGTATTCCAAACATTTCAGGGTTTGCTTTTAAAACTCTTATGTTCACAATAAATTTAACACAATGTTAAATGCCTTTGGCAATGAGCTAAATTGGACTATGGGAATACTGGAAAATTATGATAAAATTATCTTATCCTTATATAGATAAGTGTAAGCTTGTGTGTGTACTCTTGATAAGCTATAGATAAGATACTGTAGTGGAAATAAGGGTGTGAGATTTCCACGCAGCCAAGTTTGATAACTAAACAACCAGGGGTGTGACGGTGTGCCAGTATGACGGTATACCATGATATTAAAATATGAAATAGTACTATCATAAACTTAACGTAATACCGTGATAATAAATCACGTGGCAAAAGCTATTTACATGTGGAGGGAAAAATATATCAACCCTACTAAAATGTTGAAATAACCCATATTAAATAATATAATACTGGATGTGGGGTGTCTGCTAATGTCATTTAATCCCACTACTTTGGCTGTTCTTGCATTTTGATTTGTTTACAACGTGATTGCGAAAGTGTAGACAGCTCCCTCGCATTTCCCAGCCCTTAGGTAGCTGTTATTAGCTAGCTAGCTATAAATCTCCATTTGCAGTCCCTTATAAAACCTGTGATGTCTAATGCTGATTCCGATGCCAAGGTGGTCTGTAATGATTAATTTTATCCCCCCAAAAAGCGAACTCGTTATCCATTCATCCATGTGGACTTACTTTTATTCAGAAAAAAATATGTGTTGTTGCTGAAAACAGATCTCCCATCTGTAGAGAATGTGGGAAACATTTAATGGCCAGAGGAGGGAACAAGTCAAACTGGAATGGAAAAAGTGAGTAGGTAAATATAGTACTAGATCCGAAAAGCTGATAACACGATAAAGCAAAATGTTGCTTAATTGGCAAAATGAACGATTTAAATTGAGTCACAAGGAGTGAACTATATTCAGTTGCATTTTTATTTTATTTTTTCAATTAGAATGGTATGTAAATCTGAAAAGAGCCATACAATAAAGAGATTGAGATGTAAACTTTGTGTGAAACTTTTTTTGCTGATCTTAAAAACTGATACCGTGATATACCGAAAACCATGATATTGAGTAGTACGATTATCATACCATGAAAATGTCATACCGTCAAAGCCCTACAAACAACATATAACATATGACATATAATGCACATAAAAACCACACAAAAACTTGAATTGTAAATGTTTTAATAATATGACAACGCAAAATAATTACTTGACAAAAAAGTCTGGAACGACGAAAAAGTCGTGAAACCGAATTATCCGAGAACTTATGCAGACTTGCTGAAATAAGCCAGGCTTACAGCTTAATCGCTCTTCGTGAAATACCCCCCAGGTCAAACACAATAATCCAATCACAATACTTTATGTTGGCTTTTATATCACCCACTCTCCACGCGTTTCCCATCTGATACTTTGCAACTAGATATGGGTACAGCCTCCTCTTTTATTCCTGAATCTTCAGCTGCTCAGAGTTTGCCGGTGCAACTCATTTCCTCCGGTCCTCCATATAAGGTTTGGGGGTGGAGCCAGCATGTCAACATGTATCTCCCCTCGATTACCACTCCCCTCACCTCCCCTGGCCGTCTGCCACAATACATATCTCAATCACAGTCAAATTAGACATTTTATTGAACTGTACATACAATTTACCATTTCCTTGTCCTTTAAAAAAATATATATTATCTGTTATAATACAAAGCACAAAGAACAGCATAAATATACATTTGTCCAACTACATTAACATTGAACTACTTTAAAGAGATTTGTAAAACATGTATTCATAATGTATAAATGCATGTTTTGAAATGGATCATAATCAAACAAAACCAGAACTATATGCATTACATTACATTACATTACAGGCATTTGGCAGACGCTCTTATCCAGAGCGACGTACAACAAAGTGTTAACCGTAGTCAAGAACAGTTTAGCTGAAAGCCACCCTAGTGGGAAGTACAGTTCCTAGGTGCTAGGAGCAACCACATGCATCAACACTAAAAGGTCATATTTTATGATTTAAAGACAGAAACCAATGTGCGTGAATTAACGTGCGCTAACTGCAGTCAGCGAGTTCAGATGACTCAATTGTGATTAAGTACTTGGTGGTATATTGCAAAACACCTCTTGATCTCTTGCGATCAAAATGAAATAATGTAACCCAACCCCTTTTTAATAATTAAAATGATCGAAGGCTACGTGCACCTTGACCAACGTTTCACCCCTTTTATACATTATTTGACATTGATTGAAGGACTTACAGAAAGTGACATAACTTCTTTTGTCTTATTTTACCTTTGATATACTTCTCATTGTCCTGCTTGTATTTATTCTCTTATCACGTTGATAAAGAGTTGGGGGGGCGGGTAGGTTACGGGATGGAGGTGTGTTAATATGATTCACCTGTATATAAGGGCCTGGTTCTCAACCTCCAGTTACTCTCTGAGTCTACGACGAGACACGCCTGAGCAAACATGATGAAGTGGGTGGTTGTGCTGTGCGCCTTGCTGGCGCTCTCCGAGGCCGTCCTCAGGTGAGTTTTCTTTCAGACGTTAAAAGATTTCGGATGGAAAGAGCAGGTATATGACGCTAACCTCTGCTGCTATAGACTGGTTCAGAATCGTTGTGTTTGCTGGAATGGTGTTTCTGTAAATACTTGCAGTATATTTCACATGTTTACAAATCAAAAAGTCTAGTTCAACAGCTCCAATGCTTGAACATTTAAAAAAGCAGAGTGCTGTCTATTTTCTACCTTTCTATTTTTTCCATCAGTGAGTATCTCTCTTTTCATTCGTTTCTTCAGACCACATGACTTGGGTCTGTGTAGGATTACATTAAATTACATGAAAGAATTCAGTGAAATTCATATAGTTACACCCAACATTAAACACCAGTCGGGAATTCAATAACCATAAACATTATTAAATTAATTCATTTAAAAAACATTTTGACAGGCAAAAACACCCTTTTTTTTGCAGATGATTTTCAACATTACAGGACATAGCATCCATTCTTCACAACTGAGCAGTTCAATTGACCACCTAGAGCAGCGGTCCCCAACCACCGGGCCGCGGCCCGGTACCGGTCCATGAGGCATTTGGTACCGGGCCGCACAGAAATAATAAAAACGTTTTCATTTTAATTTTATTTCCATTTTATTGACTATCGCAGTCTGCAGGGTGTTTTATTTTGAAAAATGACCACTTCCGTCTGTGCCTCTTTTCCGCACTTCCGTCTCAGTGGAAAAATGGTCTTGCATGAAACCGGTCCGTGGTGCAAAAAAGGTTGGGGACCGCTGACCTAGAGAACAGAATCTGCAGTGACCTGGCCAGACAATGAACAATCATTTTTCAATAATATTGAATATTGACAACCTTGAGGCTTTGTGCATTTTGTGCGTCCCCATTCCTTCCCCTCATGGTTCAGGGTGTCCCTGATCAAGGGGAAGACGGTGAGAGAGTCTCTGCAGGAGAAGGGTGTGTGGGAGGCGTACAGACTCCAGAACCCTTACAACCCCATGGCCAAGTTCTACCAGACTGGCAACGAGGCCATGACCAATGACGCCGATGTAGGTGGAGCATTGCTAGCTCGTTCGTCTCATTAACCTACTGGCGATGATGTTTGGCTTTTGATTATTTGTCCTTTTGATATATAATGCCTATTGCAGTTTGCAACTAAATAATACAGTACAAGTTAAGTGTATTTAAGTCAAGTATTTATGTTTCTTGGTTTTTTCAAATAAAATTAATTTACATAATGCTCGCATTATATAGAACAGTGCCTCGGACAGGATGCTGAAACGTGTTTTCCTTCTCCTCCTCCCCCCACAGCTCTCGTACTATGGAGTGATCTCCATCGGAACCCCACCTCAGTCCTTCAAGGTCATCTTCGACACCGGATCATCCAACCTGTGGGTGCCCTCTGTGTACTGCAGCAGCAGTCAGGCCTGCCGTAAGTGAGGGGAGAAGGGGGGGGTTATATTCCTCTGTGTGTGTGAGGGCGCAACAGGGTGAAGAGGGGGCGGGATTGTGTGCTATACACAGCCTAGAACTTTCTTCTTCAACCTATTTCTAAAACTCCTGGATAAGAACGTCGGGTGATCACCTACATTCGAATAGAAATGCAGAGAATGTCGGCCTGAGAACGTCACCATTTGAACTTTCCGTGGGTTTCAGTGTTCTGAGCCAGACTTCATGGGGTGACTGTGGCCTCTTTCAAACGGCTGCCTGTTTACGGACCCAGTGGCTCTAATGGTCAATCCTATTCTTTCCACGTTGGCCTTTCTAGAGAACCATAATAAATTCAACCCTCAGCAGTCTTCCACATACCAGCACACCTCTCAGTCCCTGTCCATCCAATATGGCACCGGCAGCATGAACGGCTACCTGGGGTACGACACTGTCGAGGTGAGACTTGCACTTTTTTTATTTGACATTTTTTGCCATTTGGCAGATAACTTACACAGTTCACATTTTCTTTACATACAATCCATTTAATCAGCTGGATATTTTCTAAACATCTTGCTCAAGGGTACAATGCCAGTGAGAACAAATCATTTATATTTCTTTATATACAATCCATTCATACAGTTATTTTACTGAGGCAATTCAGGTTAAGTACCTTGCTCGAGGGCATTATGCGCTGTTGAAGCTCTGATTAAGAGGGCCTGTTAAATGCCTTAAGATGTGAAATGTGAATGTATTTAACACAGTTCAGTGTATTTAGCACAGGTCAGTACGAAATTGTGATTCGTCCTGTTCATCACCCTTTACCTCAGAAATACTGTGCTGGTTTTCCTCTTCTACGGCTAACCGCTTCTCATGCCTTTTCCATTGCCAGGTTGGCGGTATTTCAGTCAGTCGCCAGATCTTTGGTCTGAGTCAGAGTGAGGCTGCCTTCATGGCGCAAATGGTGGCCGATGGCATTCTGGGGCTGGCCTTCCCCTCCATCTCCTCCTCTGATGCCACGCCCGTCTTTGACAACATGATGAGCCAGGGGCTGGTGGAGCAGGACCTGTTTTCTGTCTACCTGAGCAGGTGAGGCTATAATGAGGTGAGGCAGTGAAAGAAAGAAAATGCCTCAATCTTTGTGTGCCTGTAGCATCTGAAATATATTATTATAATATATGCATATATTAGCATTAGCTCATCAGATGTGGCTGAGGCTAAACAGATTTAACATTGATGAGATGTGGAGCATAAGGATGTTTAAGAAATTTGAGCCAGGTTGTACCCGACTGTTGAATTCTCCATTCTGATTAGTTGAGAAGGTGTTCTAAAGGTATATATTAAATGTTGAGAGCAGACCTCCTATCCAGGTAATTCTCTGTTCACTTTGGAGTGCACTTTTGAGTGTACTGTTACAGTTATCCAGCCAGCTAGCTTGCTAGCTAGTATACACTAGCTAGCTGTGGAGATGTAAACATATTTCTAAACATAATTTAGTGTTGATAAGTAGCCTGGGTATAAGCAGGATAATACACAGTGAGCAAGACAAAATAACTGCACTTCAGGGCCCCTGGGTGGAGCAATGGTAAAGACACTCGCCTGGAGAGCAGGTTGCCCACTACAGGTGGGTTAGAGCCCCGGCTGTGTCAGGAGTCCCGTTTGGGGCAGCGATTGGCTGTCCGCCCCGGGGGAGGGGGGAGGGAAACTGGCATGAGCTTGCCATGCACAACAGTGCCTCTCTGTGTCTCGGAGTTGCAGTTAATAAATAAAATAAATAAAAATAAATAAATAAATAACCACACTTCAGAGTGATTAAGATCCCTCTGCTCACCATGTACTATCCCTGTAGTGGCTATTTTTAATGGTCAAAATCCCTCTCGGAATTAGTTTGGAACAAAACTGGCACACTGGCCCTCCAGACCACATAGACCATTAGGTAACCTTGAACCTTCATCCTTCAGCAACCAGCAGGCCGGCAGCGTGGTGACCTTCGGTGGCATTGACTCCTACTACACTGGTGCGATCAACTGGATTCCCCTGTCCTCAGAGACCTACTGGCAGATCAGCATGGATAGGTGCGTAGATATCTACTCCTCCCATGATCCCTCACACTGCAGCCAATCACGGAGTCAGCCTAAAAAAGTGTTCATCATTGGTCTTCAGCAGTGGATTACATAGCAGGGTTTTGGGATCATTTGCATAATGCCTGACTGGACAGGAGCAGAAGGGATATATGCTATCACTCTTGTGATTGGATAACACGGTATGTTTCCCATGCAGCGTCACCATCAATGGAAACACTGTTGCCTGCTCTGGTGGTTGCCAGGCAATCATTGACACTGGCACGTCCCTCATTGTTGGGCCCACTACCGACATCAACAACATTAACTCATGGGTTGGAGCTACCACCAACCAGTATGGAGATGTAAGCCATGCTAAGCTAACCCCAATGTTAAACTACCTCCCATGTTAATCTTGATCTGCTTGTTTGGGTTTTGAGACCGCTCTGTCAGTGAGCTATGGCCTGTAGCACATACATGTGAATGTTATCTAACATGACGCTCTTCCTCCCAGTCCACAGTGAACTGCAACACTATCAGCGGCATGCCTGATGTGATTTTCACCATGAACGGATACTCCTTCAGCATCACTCCATCCACCTATGTCTCCCAGGTGAGTACCTTATGATAGTGCTGCAATAGAGGCCGGGTGAGTCCCTGAAGATGCTGCACTGATAAAACCAAGCTTGCCAAGCATATATCCTCAAACTGAGCAGAAATGGCCCAAACTACTGAACACTATATCTATTCCACTATACTTCTATCTTCATTATATTCTCCTACTATGGCGCATAAGGAAATGTGATATATTACGTAATTACACATGCTTGAAGGGGTACAATTGATGTCTTGGAATTGTTGCTTCTTGTTGCCTAACCTTTTTGTATGCGCTTTTGTAAGTCACTCTGGACAAGAGTATCTGATAAATAGCAAACGTAAAGACAACGCTTCAGTATTGCTTGAGCTGGTCCAGCAACACACCCGTGACGCAACGTGTTCAAGTCTGTTATAGAAAACAGTATCCACTGCTAATTAAGAGTGGCTAGCTGCACTGTGTCGACACACGGCTGACACGCTGTTTGCGCGACACCTGCAGTACAGACAGGGCCCTGACGTGCTCTTACTTCTTCTCTCCAGAGCTACTATGGCTGCAACTCCGGATTCGGCAGTGGAGGCACCGAACAGCTCTGGATTCTGGGCGATGTCTTCATCAGACAGTACTATGCAATCTTCGACAGAGGAAACACAAGGGTGGGCCTGGCCCAAGTTGCGTGATCGAACTCCAGATCCCAGCAGTCACATGAGGATTCCACCGGAAAGCCTTTGTGACATCATCATTTTGCCACGTTCATCTGTGGCAGCACGGCTCGAGAGTCTGTTCATAAACTGGTCACAAACGACTGCCAAAGTGGAGAGACGTCCGATGTGGCTGCTAATGCATAAAATAAAAGTATATTTTAAAAGCATACCAAATACTCTGTCCTTCCTTTTTTGTGGCTGTGTTGTCATGCATAATGTATGATGTCATTTGGAGCTGTGCAGTGTATGGAAGGTTTACATGTTTAGATGCTGCACGTATGAGAGTCAGATGGACAGAATCCCTCGTCCTGAAACACACTGGAGCTTAACAATCATGGGGCAGCAGATGCTTTGGTTTGTGAATATGCAAAGACTTTTGTAGGTGGACAAAAACAACCCTGGAGCTTCTGAGATAGTCAGTCGCTCAAGCTCGGAGAAGGCAAGTTTGATCGGATAAGACAAGTCCCATAAAGTGCTAGACATGATGTGAGTCAAGCTGTGAGTCACACAGGAACTGCTCAACACAGAGGCCCAATGAGTCAGCGCCCACACAGACAGACCTACAGACAAACATGTGGCCCAAAACTGCATCCCACATACAGAGGGAACCAAGTACATCAAATGCCCGGAAACCAGAGGAAAGGACAGCAGCAAGGTTTGGGGCGTAGGAGCTGGAAACACAGACGGCATAGCCCCTATTTCTTCAACTACTGCTTTCTGGGAGCCAGATTCATTTGAACCATGGTGCATACGGGCCAAATGTTTTCCACGCACTATTTATAAAACAATGCATGAATAGGATGTTAGAATAGTAAGTAGACACCTTAAAATATTCATACATGACTTTATTGCTCCGTCTCTAGGGGGAGGTATGCTGACACTGTGCTGAGGCACACCCGGTCATCCATTTTTTATGTGTTGGGCCTTCGTTGGGCCCCTGGGCACCCAGATGAATAGCTTTGATGTGGCCTATATAGCTACAGCACATACAGGTAGCTGCCAAAATAAAGGAAATAGTAGCATAAAGTGTCTTAATTGGGAGTTGGGCCACAACATGCTGCCAGAACAGCTTCAATGCATCTTGACATAGATTCTACAAGTGTCTAGAACTCTATTGGAGGGATACTACACTATTTTTCCAGGAGAAATTCAACTATATGGTGTTTTGTTGATGGTGATGGAAAAATGCTGTCTCAGAGGCCGCTCCAGAATCTCCCGAGCATGTTAAATTGGTGGCTGAGACTGGCATGGCATATGGTTTGCATCGTTTTTATGCTCATCAAACAATTCAGTGACCACTCATGCCCTGTGGATGAGGGCATTGTCATCCTGGAAGAGACAGAAATACTTCACCATAGGATGGAGGTGATTACTTAGAATGGCTTTGTATTTATTGCCATTTACCTAAGGGGTTGAGTAGGCCTAAACCATGGCAGTAAAATGCACCTCACATTATAACAAAGCTGCCAGAACCCTTCGTTTCCATTATTTTGTCAGTTACCTGTACACCCAGCCGAAGGAGGGGCAGGAGGGCCAGATGGGCTGTGTGAGGACTGGAGTCTTACCTTTCACCCTACAGCGGAGGACACTGGGAATGCATGTCTGCCATGTGTGTGGTCTTTTCCTGTAGTACAACATTCAAAAGATAACACTGAACACACAAGAGCAGAAAAAAAGCTGCACGGCTTAACTTACACACTAATGACTTTGGGGAACCTAGAAAAAAATGACATAATTAACATATTGTTATGGCAGTTTAAAATACACTCTCAAAAATAAAGGTACAACTAGGGTAGAAAGGTACAAATTGAGGAAAGGTACAGATACGTATGTACCAAGGTAGGGTAGTTTATACTTTTTTACCATGAATGAATACCAAGCCGTATTGGAATTAAAATGAGGCTTGTACTGCAAGTAACATTATTTTTCTCACAAGGGTACAATTGTGTTCTTCTCAGTAAATGTACAATTCAGGGCCCTACAGGTGTGTTACTATAGCAACAAGCATCTCTACTTTAATAGGTAAAGCATGGTACCTTTTTTCTGAGTGTATTCTTTTTTTGTCTTGTTTCAGATTTCTATCCCATTTTCTCCCAATTTGATAGCCAATTACACCCGATATTTTCAAGTCAATCCCCCCCTCGTAATGTCAGTTCGCTGCCGTAGCCCTGTGACTGGTAATGACGAAGGCAAAGTATCATGTCCACCGCAACCCAGTACTACAGAGCCACTCCTGTGCACATTGAATGTCCTGTCGGCATTCCAATCGCCGCCCCTGGTGGCACTCCCAGCCAGAGCCAACTCTGGCGTGGCCGGTGGGATCAAACCCCGGTCGCCATGGCCAACGTCGAACGTTGTAACCACTGGGGAGGCCCTCTGAGTGTATTCTTTCACAATTATCCAAATGTATCCAAAACGTAGGGGTCCCACTCAGAATTGGTGGACTGCATGCTGGGGCTTCTGTACCCTGATAAGGCCCTGGTCTCCCTGCCTCTGCCTCAGATATTGGTTTTGGTATGGTCCACCACAGCGTTTGGTTGAGCACTCATTCGTCCACTCCCACTCAGAAAGATCTAAATTTTGTTGGGGGTGCATAAAATGGAGGCCCATCCAAGCAAAAGTGGAACGAAGAGATAAAATACTGAAGCAGCTAACAGCACCTAATGTGTACCAAGGATTTTGTGACGTCATTACATTTGAATTAAATTAACCTCACTAACCCATTTTGACTTCATTGTTTAAGGTATCTCAATAACCTTGATTCATCCTTGAAGAGAACACATTGACTGAGAAAATACAACAACAATTTCCCAGCTTCCAGTGGAATATGGGCCACTGCCCACTATTGTCCAATGTGGTTTATCTACCTTTGGGCTCTATCACAATTGTGTAAATATATGAACAATATATCTTGTGTCAATCTATAAAAGATAATTTAATAATTGTGCCCTCACAAATTAAATACAAAAATCTCACTTACAGCCCAGCCCAGAGTTCCCACCTTCCTCTTTATCTCGCTTTACCTTTAATTAGTTTAAACATTACAGGAAATAAATTACATGAGAAACTTACAGAATACAATCAATTTTTGTAGCTGGATATTTTACTGAATCAATTCAGGTTAAGTACCTTGCTCAAGGGTACAACAGCAGTACCTGGGAATTGAATTTACAACTTCAGAGTTACAAGCCTAGATCACACTGCTGCATTAACATTAATATGTAATTAATGAATATTAATTATATTTTCGTTTGTTTACATTCCATAGTGTCTGTCTATGCTTCACACTTGCATGATCTGCACACTGCACATTTTCTCTAAAACCTGTGTAGCAATATATCATCTGATCGGTTACGTATAACAAGTTATTGAGGTCCGACTGGTCTTTTTAACTGGATTCAAGCTCAGTAAATAGGGCTTATCATAGCCTGGCTACGCTGACATTGAAATGAGCGCGCTGGAGCTCCCTTGTATCAAGATGACTTTTGTGTTTTTTGTCCCTCTGGGATATTTGGGGGGTGGATCTGTGCCACATTTCCGTACGATTCCCGTCACAAATCAGAACCTTATCAGAAGTTTCTCACTCCCAGATAGGGAAGGGAGTATATAAGGGAATGAATCAGGCCAATCTTGGCACTCGACTGACTGCAATCAGCTGGTGTCCAGGAAGGAAACATTCACAGGATGAAGTGGCTTCTGCTTGTGGCCCTGGTTGGGCTTTCTGAGTCTGTGTTCAGGTCAGTAACTAATCTTCTGTCAGCCAGAAACGACCGTTCACTAACGATTTTGTCTTCTCTTAACAGCCAAGAAGGAATCGGCCATCTGCTACTGGCCCACTGTATGCTTGCCTGCTTGGTAATATTAGAACATGGTTTATGGAGGGATATCACATCCATTCATTTTGTAAAAAATACTTCCCTATCTTGCTTCATGTAAATCATAGATGTATAACAAAAATGACAAGCAGAAATAATCTCCAACATAGATGAATAAAAAGGACATGCAGTAGAGTGGGGAGTTGTTACTGAAAGGCACGGTGGATGTGTTTTTTTGTGCCTGGCTTCAGGCTGAATCTGGAAAAGGGGAAGTCCGTTCGGGAGATTCTGGAGGAGCAGGGTTTGCTGGAGGATTTCCTTGCAAAAAACCCTTACAATCCATACAGCAAGTTCCATAACTTTGCCCAAACCGCCAATGAGCCCATGGTTAACTACCTGGATGTGAGTATAACACACATATTATCACTGTGTTCCTCCAGCATTCAAGTGTGAATAGTTCCACATAACAGTGTGAGAATACATGATGATGAGAACATCGTCATTTACCTACAGTCTAGGGCAGTGGTTGTCAAACTTCTCAACCTGCGACCTCTGAAATAACATTGGTAGAGACTTGTGACCCCCACCATCCCCCGAGGTGCTTTATGTCAATCTTGACAAGTGCTTTTTGGAGCACAATAACTCTCAAACACTATTGGTTTGATGTTGGAGACGGCCACTCGGAGATAAACCAGTAGACTTTTTCAGGCAAAAAATTTAATAAAACGACGTGAGCTTGAAACAGTGAGGACATGCATTTGCACTGTGCTGGAGAAAACTTGTTTAAGCAATGACATTTTCACAAAGCTGGACACCAAATGGGAGGTGCTCGCCAATATTGGGTAAAAAGAAAGGACTGAAGGCAAGAGTCTTACAAGTAGCACATCATATTAATTTCACATACTGTATTATACACAGAGAACTCTGTGCAAGCAGAACAAATTGTCGTAAGCACCTCAGGGAAGGGGGGAGCATGGGGGTTGCATCTCTACTGGGAGTCACAGGCTGAAAAGTTTGAGAACCAAAATATTGTAGGCTACTCTAATTGTTAAAAGAAAAATGGTAGGCTAACATATGAATTGTAGGCCAATTGTTTTGTGGTTAATGCAATGGTTAAAAAGATAGCATTTTATTGTCACAATTTTTGAAAATCATCTCGAGACCCCCCAAATGGATCTCCTTCACTAGATACTCTCTGGATACTCTCTAGAACCACTGGTCTAGAGAGTATCCAGCACTGATCTTAGATCATTCAGTCCATCTATGCTTGTCATTTACCTACAGTCGAGAGAATATCCAGTACTGCAACCAGCCTGGACTTCAACGCCCCATAATTACAGATATGTGGCTGTTCTTTTTAAAAAGTAGTAGGGCCGTAAGTGTGAGTTGGGGTGGTAGTGTAGTATAGTATTTAGAGAACTGGGAGGTTGCTGGTTTGATTCCTGGGTGGGGTACTGAGGCAAGTGTACCCTTGAGCAGGGAGATTAACCTGAGTTTTTCACTTAAATATCAGGCCATATACTGTAAATGGATTGTATGTGGGAAAAGTAAGCTGTGTAAGTCACTCTGGTTAAGAGCATCTGCTAAAAGTAGCTTGTCATTACCAACATCATTTGATTGAATGTGGTGTATATTTATATATGTAAATAAATGATTCCAGAATGTGGGTATTAAACCTTTATTGCTTTAATCTTAACAGATGTCCTACTTTGGGACTATCTCCATCGGAAATCCACCTCAGACCTTCAAGGTCATCTTCGACACCGGATCCTCCAACATGTGGGTGCCCTCTGTCTACTGCAGCAGCCAGGCTTGCTGTGAGTTGGAGCGCTCGAAAACAGATGCAAAGCGCTTACCGAAAATTGGTGCAGCAGTGCTTTTTGTGGAGCCGAGGGCAACGCTACAAACTCGTACAAGATTGTGATTGGGTAGCAACACTGGTTCTTCCCGGTCTTGGCCACTTTCACAATATGTTTTCTTTTTGTTCCCCTCAGCCAACCACAAGAAATACAACCCGTCTCTCTCCTCCACCTACCGGCCCACAAACCGCTACATGTCCATTCAGTATGGTACTGGCAGCATGACAGGATTCCTGGTCTACGATACCGTCAACGTGAGAACCCACTGCTTCCTACACTCTATTGCGATGGGGAGAATCCTGTCCCCACCCACCACCAATGACTCCCTCTTCACCTTTTCATCTCCAAGGTGGCAGGTATTAATGACCTCAACCAGATCTTCGCCCTGAGCACCTCCGAGCCCGGGAGCTTCCTGTACTACGCCCAATTTGACGGCATTGTGGGCCTGGCCTTCCCCTCCATTGCTTCAGGTGGCGCCACCCCCGTGTTTGACAACATGATGAACCAGGGGCTGGTGTCCCAGAACCTGTTCTCTTTCTACCTGAGCGTGTAAGGGCTCGGCTGCTGTTCACACAGACCGTCTCAGCCATTAATGTCCAGCCTCCTCTGATTCTAACCACCTGTTATAAATGTATTATACATTTATTTGTATGCAATAAAAGTATTGCATAAAAAAAACTTTGTTCAAAATATCACTTTATAAATATAATTTTTTAACTAATCGCCTTTCAGTATTTCAGTCAATAATGTGTATGCAGGTGGACTGAAATATATAATTGGGAATACTGAAATGTGGAGTATTACAAGAAATCTCTGGGAAAATGACTTGTAACTAATAAAAACATAATTTTTGGGGGATTGGAAATATATTCTGGATTTTGATGTGCTCCTGCACTGGAAGGGGTTTGAAGACAAAGCAGAGATAATCAAACACAGCTTACACTGTCTTTATTTCAGACAAACAGCTCCTGGCTAAACCTTTTCCCTTGTGATGTTTGTTTAATGTGCAGCAATGGGGAGACGGGCAGTGTGGTGACCTTTGGGGGCATTGACCAATCCTACTTCACCGGACAAATCAACTGGGTTCCCCTCACCTCTGAGACCTACTGGCAGATCAAAGTGGACTAGTGAGTGGCATTTACATTCAGCCATTAAGCACATGTTCTCATCCAGAGCACCTCACATCCAAAAGTGCAGGCTAGGTAAGGAGCAGTAACAATAATTTATCATTAGTGCTACAATCGAAAAGGAGTGCCTTTTACGCAATCCTACAACATACCATTAAGTGCCATAGTTGGCGCAAGAGGGAGTTTGAGAGTATAGTGTTAAATGTACCATAATGGATTTGAGAGTATGGTGTTACATGTAACATAGTGGATTTGAGAGTATAGTGTTAAACGTATGCATATGTACAGTATGTCGAGGGGTATTAAATCCCCCGCAGGGTAAACACTCAAGAGTTCAGTCCGTACACCTCAGAACGGAAGCAATATTCTGAGAAAAAACCGATTTATATGCATAAGACTCTGTGCTAAATCTCCATACTTTCCCTGTGTTACTTCAGCATGAAGATAAACGGGCAGGTGGTAGCATGTGCCCAGGGCTGTCCCGCCATCATTGACACTGGCACTTCCCTCATCGCCGGGCCGTCCAACCCCATTGCCAACATCCAGAAAGTCATCTATCCTCTAGTGGGTAACAAAATCTTTGCTAAAACTCTTTGCTCAAAATCTTCGATCAAATCTTTGATATGATCTTTAATCACAATCACTTTCTTTGACTTTATTCCAGCAGCACATTAACTCTAGATTTGTATTAGTGGTCATGTCTGACGTGGTTTCGCACCATTGTGCTGCAAACCCCCATTTTTGTGACATTTTTACCATTCAAACTGGTTTCTCCCCAGGTTAACTGCCAGAACCTTGCCAGCATGCCTGACTTCATCATCGGCATCAACGGCGTTGAGTACATTCTGCCTGCCTCTGCCTATCTCCTGCATGTGAGTCTGCTTTAAAGAATGTGCACCACATCCATGTTCAACCAATAGAGTCTGCTTTAAAGAATGTGCACCACATCCATGTTCAACCAATAGAGTTTGCTTTAAAGAATGTGCACCACATCCATGTTCAACCAATAGAGTTTGCTTTAAAGAATGTGCACCACATCCATGTTCAGCCAATAGAGTCTGCTTTAAAACATGTGCTCAACCTATAGTGAGTCTGCTTTAAAGCATGTGCACCATATCCATGTTCAACCAATAGAGTCTGCTTTAAAGAATGTGCACGACATCCATGTTCAACCAATAGAGTTTGCTTTAAAGAATGTGCACCACATCCATGTTCAACCAATAGAGTTTGCTTTAAAGAATGTGCACCACATCCATGTTCAGCCAATAGAGTCTGCTTTAAAACATGTGCTCAACCTATAGTGAGTCTGCTTTAAAGCATGTGTAGCATATCCATGTTCAAGAGGGGAGGACAGGAGAGACATTTAATTCTTAGTTAATTTAATTTTAAATTAGAACTTCTTTCCAATGACTTGTTTCCATACTTTTGCTTGTATACAAGAAAACAATGTTGTTTCTTAATTATATGAAGCCATAGTCCATAATCAACGTGGAATATGCATATTTTCGATTCTAGTTAAAAGCAAGGCTCCTTAAAAATGCCCTTCTAGATGCAGAAGTGGTCCAGTCAGTAGGCGATGATGATGTCACATGCCCAGGAATGTGAGCACTCTCTCTCCCTGCTATTCCTCTCATGCAGGATCGGTGCCAATTCGGCTTCCAGGCCATGAACCTGCCCACCAGCGCCGGAGAGCTGTGGATCCTGGGAGACGTCTTCATCCGGGAGTACTACTCCATCTTCGACAGGGACAACAACATGGTTGGACTGGCCAAGGCTGTCTAAAGGCCTGGGGCTCTCTCCCTATTGCATTCTCCCATTCAGCCTTCTTCTCCTGCCCCCCTCCTTTCTCTGTAATGGACTCACCCTGCGATGTGTCACCTCGAGAGATGAGCTTGTCTCAGCACCAAAGAATGTTCCAAGTCTCTGAAAGTGCAGGGGAGGTCAAATATAGAAACATTTGAGAAATAAAGATTGTGATGTGCAACATTCAAGTGTTGTCCTGTGGTGCCAGAGACGTTTTTCATGCATTTTGTTCCATCTGAGCTTGATAGTTTGAGCCTGAATATTCAGAGTCTGAAATGGTGAAACACTGAGTGCCTTCAGCACATGGTCACCTGCGTCCATTAAGCCTCATAATTAATCCAGTTAAGAAGGCAGGTGTTTGGATGGAGCAGAAACCAGAAACGTTTCCCGCACTCCAGGGTCAGGGTTGACTCCCACAGGCCTGAACCATATCAGGCCACGGTGGTGCTCTTACACTAATTTAGCATCTTTTCAGTCTTTTTTTCTCCTGTTAATTTTAAAATGTAGGTTTTAGGCGGCGGATAGCATAGCGGTCTAACGCATCACACTTTGGCTGGTCCGGTGTGGTGTGCGCTGCCTGTCAGGGACGCGGTTCGTCAGCCCGAGTGGGGGCGGCATTTGGCTGTCCACCCCAGGGGAAGGGGGGAGGGAGAGCCGGGCTCGGGTCCGCCGAGAAGCACAGAAAGCGAGTCTCCAGAACGTGGGTGGGTGGGTGAGTTCTGTTTCGGAGGAAAAGCGGAGGTCGCTGCCCACAGAGAATTGGCTTGCCTCGAGTAATCGAGGGGAGGGTTAATCTAAATAAATAGAGGGTGCAATTGGCTACCAAATTGGGAAAAAAACTGGAAAAAATCTTAAACAAATGTAAAAAGAAATGTTTTAAATGTAGGTATATTGTTTGCTCATTGCTGTTTGAAGAGCCATACTATATGCTTTCTGATTTTGTGCACACATTGGGAATGCAATCGGACCACTAGAGTTTTTTTCTTACATTTGAAATCATATTCTTCTGTGACCACAAAATGGGTGATTTGAGAGATTTTGTTGTAAGAAGGTAAATCACACCAATGTAAGTGATGTTAAGTAAATCAATCTGTATATAAAATTCAAGCATTTTTTATTGTGTATAAGGGAAAGTAATGTGATTTGATTTCCTGGCAGATGAGTCATCCAGTTAACATAGCTTTTATTTTTCAAAATATTATTTACCCAGGTAACATTTTGTCACATTTTAACTTATTGCTCAGACACAATGTTGCTGAAATGCAATTAAAACCAGAAAAATCACTCAGAGCTATATCATATCTCAATAAGTTATGGAAATGAAGTAATTTCACGATTAAGGAGTTCAGTGATCATGCCAAACGTATTTAATCGGTGTAGAAGGAAGTTGCCCTGAGCACTGGTCTGAAGTCAGTTTTGCATTTTTCTTCCTTAAGGTTAGGATTTGGGTAGATTTAACTGGTCCTGGGTCAGTGCTTAGGGGCAACTTCTCCCTTGAGCCATTTAATCACAATCTACAGTAAACTTGCATTTGTTTCCCTGATATACCGTATTTGTATCATGCTCTGTACACCATTACTTCAGCATGGCTCCACCTGAAAGACATTTACAGTGTTATAGCACATTCTATTGCAGTCTCACAGAGAGCGTGGAGTACTCCACAGTGTCTCCAGATTCAAGATGGCCGCTGGGTTCAGGGCTTTTCTTAGGAGGGCTGCTGTGAACCTTGAGGTTAGCGTACAGTTCAGTGGGTTCCTGGCGGGGCTTGAAGTCCACTGTGGTGTAGACAATGCTGTTCTGGTCATGGGAGATGGAGGCCTGCACAAAGCATCACATGACATCACACTGTATCCATCGCATGACATCCCACTGTATCCATCACATGACATCACACTGTATCCATCGCATGACATCACACTGTATCCATCGCATGACATCACACTGCAACCATCACATTACAACACACTGTGTCCATCGCATGACATCACACTGTATCCATCGCATGATATCACTGTATCCATCGCATGACATCACACTGTATCCATCGCTTGACATCACACTGTATCCATCACAGTTTGCACAGTGATGGATCCTAACCCTAAACCCAACCCCTAACCCTTTATTTAGGTGAAAATATTTATGATAAATATTTCAACAGTAATCACAATATAAAAACTGAAACCTTTACATATTTGTACAAAAACAGGTATGGCCTCTCATGTAATTTATGGTTATATATATATACACTACCGTTCAAAAGTTTGGGGTCACCTTCCATCTGGACTATGGCTAATCGGGCACTCCTTCATTCTTCAGCAAGATAACGACCCGAAACACACCTTGAAGTTGTGCAAGAACTATCTGGTGAAGGAGGAATGTGAACAACAACTCAAACTAAAGACCTGGCCTGCCCAGTGTCCAGACCTCAATCCCATAGAACTTGTATGGGACAAACTGGAAAGGAAGAGTCAAAGCAAAGCAACCCACAAGTTTCTCTGGGAATTGCTGCAGGATAGCTGGGAAAACATGTCGGGTGATTTCCTGCTAAAACGTATTAACCGAATGGCCACTGTTTGTGAGGCTATTCTCACGCCAAAGGGTGACTATTTTGAGGAATCCAAGATTCAATTTTCAATATCATTTTCTTGAACATTTCTTTGATGTTCATTTTGTTCATTGTTACATGTGTTTTTTGTCATTTTAAAGTACTTACAGAAATGTATACGGTGTAAAGCATTGTCAATTATGAGATAAAAATAGTTTCCAGCAGGTGACCCCAAACTTTTGAACGGTAGTGTATATATATATATATGCCATTGGGCCCATCCAGCTGAATTTGCCTCTGAACGGTTTATGACTAGACGATCAGCATCAGAGCCCCATCAAACAAGACAACACAATGAGTCAGTCAGGAAAGATCCTGTTTAGCACTTACTGTGTGGACAGAGCCAGACCTATCACATGAGGCACTTCCACTTTTGCCTGTGGAAAGAAAAGCAACAGCTACATTTTTATGTAGAAACACATCTGTGGCATCTGTAAACGTTTCCTTAGTGCAAAATAAGCTATTTTTTTCCACTTTTGTCTCGCTTGCTAGTGAATAGTATTTTTTTTTCTAATGATGACCCATGATGCTTTCCTGATTTGTCCTGGAAAGTGTCTAAAGGATATTTCAACCTTTTCAAACCACAAGTGATCTGATTAATTAAGTTTAAATTCCTCTATGTCACAGTACTATAATTCAAAGACTTTCGAAAGTATGAAAGCTAACGGTGATTGAGTCCAGATCTTAGCCTGTGAAATGTTCCTGAGTTAAAACAGTTACAGACTTGGGTCATTATGGGTTTGGGTCCATCTCTGGCCTCCATTAAACTTACTTTTTTTTCTCTTTCTGAGACAAACCACGATGGTAATGACTGAGGTGATAAGAATGAACATCGACACGCCCAGGACAGCGGCTAACGTAATCCACATATCTCCCTTAATCCTGCAAAAGTAAGAGCGCAATTCAGCACAAGAACATTTTTGCACAGCGGGAGGTAAACGGGCATCACATTGCATGGCTGGTGTGGTCATTATTTCTGACGAGCTCAGGGATGTTGGTGAAGAAAATACTTTTTGCAGGAGGAGGCTTATTGCAAGACTTTTGGGAAATGTCCTTCCTCACCAAATTCCTCAAGTGCATGACAATAAAACCTAACATCGTTTTGAATTTCTAATTTCTAATTTGCAGTTTATAGGACAGATTCACCTGAAAACCTCCAAAAAAAGGTTTCCTATCTGCATAAAATTATCCTCCTAGAATTATAAAGTCAAATTTACACCTGATGACACAGGCAAGCAGAACCCCACTCCTGTGTCATTTCAGAAGTACATCAGCATTCATGCTCTCATTCATCCCAACTTTTCATTATCTTTACGATTTCAAAATCAACCAAAAGGGGTAGTAGAAACATCTAAGATCCCAATTTTGCTTCTATTTGTGATATAGCAGGCGAATATTTTCAGTAAAAAGGCAAGATATCATCTGTTTTAAATGGACTGTTTATGTCTTTAAAATGTGATTATTAAACCTACATTATTATTATTCAAACAAGTGCTTTCCTTTTAACTTGCGCTCTTGAATATCATTGCAATGGCTGAGGCGCCCTTATAAACAGACAGTTTACAGGTTTGCTTCAGTTTACAGGTATGCTGTACAGTCCTCATATTGTTCGGTAGGTGAAACTTTACCTTGAGATGTCAGTATCGTGATACTCGTTGAGGATTTCCACAGGTGTGGCTGACGGGGTGACCGCAGTGAGCGGGCTGATCGGTTTGGACGTGGTGGGCTTGCGGGTGGGCTTCGGAGGGGGCAGCGGTGGGTTCTGATGGACGGAATCTGCTCAAGTGAGGGATATTTGTTTTTGGTGTGACATCCTGTTCATTGGTGGGTGCCATTGTTGTCAATACACTTCTGTTTCAGTAATGCTGTATCACAAAATGAACTTTCAAAACAGCACTAATTATTTCCACAGTTGTTTCATCTACTCGTCTTTTTTTTTCTCCTCAAGAAAAAGTGATTGGCCAATCGTATCCGGCCTCTTCACTTCAGTGTCCCACGTTTACTTTTCACTCACGCAATGCTCTAGGTGTGTTCACTCTGACCCTTTGAGGACCACACAGTGTGCAGGTCTACCTTGTTACCCAGCACTTGATTGATCAATTACAGCAGACAGGTCCCAGTGGGTTCAATTCCCACTGGGACCACATATACTGAAAAATGTATGCATTCACTACTGTAAGTCTCTTTGGATAAAAGCGTCTGCTAAATGGCATATACTATATTATTATATTAAGTCACTCTGACAGTGCAATGAGTGAAAATGATTGATCCTACCCGCTGTGATGGCCTGGATGCTGTGAATGACTAATGCAATTAACTTATTTGATTTATTTTCTTCATTTGTAAGATCGAATATTATTATTTTTTGAGCAAGTAGAATTATTCACCATTCCATTTGTATCGTTTAATTTCCTTTTTCCTGTCACATTTCATTTCATTCAAAATTGTTGTCCTTAAAATGTAGTAATGTAATAGAATATTGTTCTAAAAACTATAATAACCTTTTTCTGTGATAGTCGGCTACATTTTAACTGTTTATTGACATGCATCCTCTACACTGTAATGTTTTAGTAATATAGCTCTTACCTGATATTTTCACGATGAAGTCCGTGTAAACGTGGTTTGGTGTGTCAAGCACAGCACATCTGTAAATTCCAGCATCTTCCTTTTGTAAATTCCAGATCTCTACCACCATTAGTCCGCTGTATTGCGTTGCAGATATTCTTCCCTTATAGAGGTCAGTGGCATAACCCCTGTTGTTGACAACACCCCAACATTCAGCTCTTTCAAATTTACAACAGGACTTTGTATACATATTGTAGTACGGGTCAAATCTGAATTGCAACGAAAACACTCCTGATACATCCACGCCGCCTTGTCCACTTGATAAGCGACAATCTGTAAAAAAAAAAAAAAAAAGAGACACACAGGACTTTAATATTTCACATGTAAGTTCTCTCTCCACAAATGTAGGAACAGTTAACACTCACAGTACCTAAAAAGAGTAAGAGGATGAAAATCACTGATGCCATGCTCCCGACACGCAGTGTCTCTCCTCAGATCGCCCCAACACTGCCCAAACACAGCTGCTAGCTTCCCCTTTTTGCCTCTGCCTGGCACTTCCCCATTACAACTTGTATCCTAGCCTCTTTAACTTTCAAAGGGAGGGACTTTGGTGTTTTTGTTTTCTCTTGGTTTTAGGAGTATGTGTGGACGTTTCTTGAGAACACAATTCTCCTTCCTGTTACAGCTGGTGGGGAGTGTTTCGGGTCTCCCCGCGAAGGTTGGAATCCTCCCGACTACGAAGCTTCCTTTTGTGATTGGCCCATGAAAAATCAATGGTTCTTATTTACTCTCTCTCTGAATGGTCTTGTAGGAACGACATGAAACAGCTGAAAATACTTCCGTGGTTTGGAGATTGAGGACACATTTCTCCTTCCTATAAGAGCTGGTTTGAGAGTGTTTACAATATGAACTTCAGCTTTGGCACTGTGGTTTCATGACCTGGGGCCCCTGTGATGGTCAGCATGACCAGGGTAACTCCAGGGTTACCTATGGACAGGGTACCCTACCCTGTAATATGTCAAGGCTAGTGGTGAAGCCCCTGGCTCCGCCCATAATTCCATAGGTTTTCTTTACGCTATTTGCCGATAGGTGGTTTTCGTGGAAGTATCCTGTGATCTGAAATTGTAGTGCTGCCGAGGCAAAAATAAATGTAGCTAGCCTTTTGCAAGGGACCGGGTCCTGCTGCCTGCCACCAGTGGGTAAGAGGTGGTCCTCTTTATTAGTGGTGTGAAGTGTTAGACGTCTCATGTTCTGCTTTTTGTCCAGGATGCGAAAAGTTACCGACCTCCCCGTCGGGGAATCAGCAGCCCTGAAAAAATATGCCTCAATCCGATTGGCTGTCAGTCCATTATAGGTATATTCTTTACTCATTGACTAGGTAAAGCTCACTCTTTGCTCATTGCCTAGGTAAGGCGTACTTCAGTCTGAGGCTTTTCAAACAGCTTCATGCACCGGACTGGCTCTCGGGATATGAGCTGAAATCCCACAAATCCTTGGAAAGAACACTGGAGGATTCACAATTACAAAACACGTCAGGTTCAAACGGCATCAGAAACAGTATGGCACAAAGGAACACGCGCTGGAGAGTGGGATGCTGGGAGATGTAGTCACTGAATTATTTTTTGAGCATGAAAACGATGTAACCCATATATTCCGGTCTTCACATTTTCCCCCACTATCAACAGAACATCATATTATGGAATTTCTCATGAAAGAATGGTGTTGCATCCCTCCAATAATGTTCTGGTTGTTCGCAGTGGCCCTATTAAGACACTTTATGTTGGTGTTTTCTATATTTTGGCAGTTACCTGTAGATACCATAGGTGCCTATAGATGTAACTGGTATTTGACAGTTAGCTTTTTTTTCATGTTCAGACACTACATGGATCCAAGGCAAAGATTTAGGTGTTGGGTTTTACTTGAGTGCTGTATGCTGTCTTAAAATAACGGACAGAATGAAGCTAGAGATAACTACGCTTTAAAATGGACAGTGCAGTGGTAACAATGCAGACAACAGATAATTTTATTTCAGTTAATTCACTAAAACCTTACTGTTTATTTGCTTTAAAAAAATAGTCAAAGTAAAAAAAAAAAAAATCATTAAATAAATAATCTCAATTGCAAAATTGCATGTCTGGTCAACATGATTGACAGCTAGGAACAGCATCAAATACTTTACAAAATAAGACACTTTACATAACAGCACTAAATAATACACATCTAACCTGTACTATAGAACTGTGTAACTGCAATATTGTGCATTCAACTATTGGGGCTGATAGTCTGTAAACTTACTGTTGTTGTACTTTTGGCCACTTATTTAATCCACAGTGAGCTGTAAAAACATTTGCACACCTGTGTTTTAGCTAAGTAAGGAAAGTACAGAGGGCAGACATAATAATGGAACACCAAGTGAAAAAGGACTCATATTTTGAAGTAACAAAATTGCTTCACCCCAAACAAGTTAAAACTGCATCAGGAAAGATGAACAGTGGTCACAAGTCAAAGGGATAAATAGATACTTAACAGGATAGTTGCTAAAAACCACAAAACAATGGCCTCAATGGATCTGATACAATATGGGAAGCCCTGTTAGGGAGTCATTGGGTCTGATTATTACTCTGCATGGTACAATTATAGCCAAGGAATACAAACCAATTTTAGGTAACCAGGTGCACCCTGTGGGGCAAACATTGTCTCCTCAAGATGTTCACAAATTCCAAGACAATAATGTCCCAATATACACTGTAAAATTGATTCAAGAGTGGTTTCATGAACACTAGGATGTAGTCAAACATGGCTGACATGTCTTTTTGTTTTGTCAAATCGAACAGGCCCACACTGCCCCCTAGTGGAGTTTCTACTTTCATTAATCAATTACTAATATTAATCCTAATCTGCCATCACTCTGTAATGATGGTAAAAGGTATGTTTTCTTTCATCACTTTGCATCCATGGCAGACTAGTTGCTATGCATTTGTCCAGGGAATATGCAACAGCTCCCAATTTAAATCTGATGTAGAAACCGCATTTCTCCACGTATATTTTGCACAAGAAACCCACTGAAGCAGTATGAATTGGAACAGCATAATAGTGGCAAAATAAATACTGTATCTACGTTGCTAAAAATCGTCTAAAATCTGTAACCTTTGATTTGTTGTATTTAATTGTGAAATAGCGCCCCTACACAAAAAATTGAAAAAGCTTACAGCACCCGGTATTCCCAGGCGGTCTCCCATCCAAGTACTAACCAGGCCCGACCCTGCTTAGCTTCCGAGATCAGACGAGATCGGGCGTGTTCAGGGTGGTATGGCCGTAAGCGAAAGTTGCTGTGTCAAATAGCATATTCATAGTTGGAACACCGTCTTAAACATGAAACATTTGCAACTAATAGGTAACGAAGTTAGCCGTACGCGTCAGAGTGGTATGCAAGAGCGTATTCATACTTGTAACTAAGTGGAAATGAGGAAGGAAACTTCATACACTGCATTAGAAGCAATATTCTTACATTAACAGTTAGCCTACCTGTAAAGACAAATGTAACAGGAATTGCGACATTACGGACATCAAGTTTTATTGCAGTATTTAAATCGCAATACACCGCATGTGGCTTCATTTCCACAGATTTTCCTAGTTGTAACCCCGTTTATGCTGTGAAATATCGAAATGACAGGATATTTAAGCCTGGTTTAAAAGATCCGCGTCAGTGAACAAGCATGTTAAATTGAAATGTAACAAACGTGCGAACACGACAACAAAAGCCGGTTCGTCAGATTAACAAAAACATCTGAAATTACAGGAATTACGATAATATTAAGGACATATATTTCACTCTCGTCGGTAAAACAAATACCTCGATTGGGATGCCCATTATCTCGATGAGTAACAATGTATTCATGTTATAAAAATGGCCATTAATTGAGAGTACAAAAAGACGAATTGCTTTACCTTTTTGTAAAGTGTTTGGTTATCTAAAACGAAATTCATGTTGATTATTTCTTGTATATTCCTTGAACAAAAGAAACCCATGAATATGAATAGAAAAAACATGATACTCATTTTTTTCTGATGTTACTCAAAACAATTTGTTGTCTACCTTGCTAAGAGTAGCCTAATCAAAAACACAATTGCGTTCAAATAGCACATTCGTCACTGCAGCCCCGATTAGGCATTGAAAGATCTAAATGGCATATACCACTGTTTTATAAACTCCGTGTCAGTGTACAAGCATGCATATGTAGCGCGAGTATTGTTCTGATGACGGGCATTTGTAAATCCCAGCAAAACAACCAAACGTTTTTTTTTGCAGTTCTTCTTTTAAATGCAATTTAATGTCGCCCAACACTGGATCATTCAATCCATATGGAACCCCGAGTGAAAAAGATAACGCATTGAACGTAATTATTGATTTGTTCACGAAAGAATCAGACAGAGAAAGAAGCCGTGCCATCAGCTGATTTTGGTCATAATAGGCGCGTTTAAGAGCATCCTTCACATACCACCTGCTGTGACAAAACACTAACTGAGAACAGCCTTGTGGTAGCATTCAGAATGACATGGCACGAGCACAGTAACGAAATTATTAATTATTATTAAACGAATCTATTTTTGAACCCCAATCAAAAAGTCCCCCACTACCAGAAATTATGCAGTCTTCCCACATTTGGGGAGAGTCAGAACCAGAGTGCAGTGGCACCTGTTTGTTTCTTTTATTGGTTTTTAAAAGTCTTACAATGTAAATCTTTGCATTATAAAGTTGGCTCCCAACTAGGACAAAACAATATTTGGTAACAATAGGATTTCAAAGACAGGGAACTTGTCCTCCTCTGGGGGGGTGAGCTATATAATGAGCTGCAGCTTCAAAAAGTCCCTAAAACGCATCTCCTCCGGACGGGGTCCACTGTTTGTTCTTGGAAGACCCTCCTCCCACAGGACCTGCTTAACAGGGATCCTCCACTGGATCTCCGGGCCTACATCCCTCAGGAGCCTGTTCTGGGAGACAGAGCCTGTTCTGGGAGACAGAGGACACAACCAGGCCCCAGACCCGTCTGGCCACGAAGCACTCCCAGAACAGATGGTGTACATGTTCCGAGTCAGTGCATCCGTGGGGGCAGTTCTCGGTCAGGGCTAAGTGCCGTCTAAACAGGAATGGCCTGGTGGGGAGACAGCCATGAGCAGACATCCATGTTATGTCTTTTTGTTTATTATTTAATGTTTTATGATTTGCATTTTTCCATACAATTTCAGGGTTTAAGGCTGGGTTGCCCCTCGGGAGCATCATGGTCTCTACCAATCTCAAAAAGGACATGATATTTTTGTATGACCATGAGGGCAACCCAGCCCTGACCAATCCCATCCTAAAGGCAAAATCCCTCAGGGCCCTGTATACATATGGGGGGTCCCAGCTGTATGGCACATTGTGGTCCAGCTCACACAGACCCATAGATCTGAAGAAGGGAGTGGCATAGTATTTAGCAAATTTACCAGAGGCCGACTCCCCCCAGGGTGTTCTGGAACAGTGCGGCCAGACCCTGTGCCAATATCACTGATGTTATATCTAGCTGTACTAGCTAGTTGAAGAGGCGCACCCGGCGTGTCCTTTTAAGGACGCGTATGTTCCCAAAGAAAGCTCTCAAGACAAGACACTGTAACTTACAGATGCTTTTTTAACAACTAGCTGACGTTACTAGACTAAATTATTTGGTCGAATCCTAAACACTATAACTAGCCAGCATAAGTTTCATAATAAGCAGCCAAATAATATGTTTTTTTTGCAACTTCATGAATACTAGAACGTTCGCTAACTACCGACAGTGAGCCAATGTTATAATGATAACGTTACAACTAACGTTAATTGCCATTTACCAGAGAGGAGTGTGGGGAGACGGTCAGTAGTTGGCTAGCTAGCTGCTATAGCTAGCAGGCTAGCAGTTAGCAGTGCTAGCAGCTAGCTCCAGATCGTGTTCTATCTGTTACGTCACATAAATTGCATTGTGGGTAGATTTACAAAGATTTGGCAGATTCTTGAGTTACATTTTTAAACTTCAAATATGCATATGTGTTTTCAAATAAATATGATCACAAACTTACTATGATATAGTTAGGGGGTAATTGATAGACATGTGTCATCACTTTTGCAAGGTAAATTTGCTGGTGCCTACACTTTAAGAGTGTCTGTACTGAACAATGTGTAAGAGTGTCTTTTGCTCCACCCTCTCTCCAGGGTTTGTGGAGTCGGGCTCTGACGGTGTGGGACAGGCCCCCCTCAACTACACCCACGGCCTGCTGTGTTTGGGAGGTCAGTGGATTGGAAGCCACCCTTAGAGGGCCTGAACATGACATGGGAGGACTGGACAGTCTAGGCTCTGAGCCCATCGCCCATCGCGGACCCCTGACACAGAGGCCAGGGACTCTTATTCCACAGAGACGGACTCATAGAGCCTGTCCTTTCACCCAGAGATGAGGTCATTTCCTGCTACAGAGGAAGTTGCCGGGAGCGGTGTGTCCTTTTCAGGATGTTCTGATGCGAGAGCAGAGGCTGTGATAATGGGCCCTGTGCCGGTAAACGAGGCGTTTAACACCCGAGCCGGTCGTCACGGAGGCGAAGGCCAGAGCCAGGAAGCACTGCCTGACTGGCTTCTTGAACACGCTCAGATACCGTCGGGAGAGAGCAGCCTAGTTTCGTAAGCAGTGATGGACGGACTCGAGTTCTGTGATGATGGTTTCACCACCTCTCATTTTTTCCATCCTTACCATAAGGCCTACACCCGGAAGAGAAAGTTCCTGTGCAAATATTGCGGGAAAGATTTTGCTCGTGCGAAGGAGCTGGAGAACCACCAGAGGGTCCACATGGGGGAGAAACCGTACAGCTGCACACAGTGCAGGAAGAGGTTCACCCAGTCGTGCAACCTTAAAACACACCTGAGGGTCCACAACGGAGAGAAACCGCACTGTGTGTGGGAATAATTTTCTGCGTTTCAGCCATCTTAAGAGACACCAAAGTGTTTACAGTGAGAAGGGATCTGACACTGTAATCTTTCTCCTATAGGCATTGCCTTAAACAGCTGCTGTTCAAAGTGCTTGTGTCACTATTCGGACTGGTCTGAGCGCAAACTGTCACATCAAAGGAAATGCAGCAGCAGTTTGGGCTTCTGAAAAAGGTGTCAAGCTTGATTCTGGACCGTAGAGTTGGGAGTTCAAATCTTGTGTGGCGCACAGCCATTGCAAACTTGAAGAATATAACCTGCCTTAATTGCTTCCCTAAAAAATGTGCTCCTGGAAAAAAAATCTGTGGTGGCATAACCTTATGCAAAATGTAAAAATATTTCAAAAAATATTGTAGCGATCCAGGGGGTCGCTACGCAGAAATGTGTGCGTCCTTTTCAGGACGCGTCTGTACCTAGCAAAGTTCACCAGATATTATCCGGGGTTATGCGGTGGACGGAACACGGATATTTATCGCCTTTTAATAAAGTGGCTATTTGCGTAGCCATCTTTGCAACACAGCTGGACTCACATCGCCTCGCGCATGCTCACTACAATATATTCAAACCACACCCGCCATGACATTAAAACCGTATCTGTTATGCTGTTAACCTGTGTGTGCGTGTGTGTGCGTAAAAGAAACACCCCACCTAGGTACACAACACTGAAGTTGTTTATACTAGTGGCTGCATGGCCATTATAAATAAAATGCACCGGTAAAGCACACAAAAAGAAGAACCCCGTTTCTACAGCACCTTGCACCACCTTTACTGCACAAATACAAGGTTTAAATTAAATTAAATGTTTAAATGTTTCGTTCGTAAATGTCCCAGGGGTCGTGTTTAAACGGCCGTTGAAATGCGTTTCATAATAGAGCCCTAAAGGACTCCGCGAGCATGGGGTAACGGGAGACGCCGACACGCATTCACGCCAGCTCAGATTGAACACTGTCCGCAACACGGTCGTCTCTATAGCGATAAACAGAGCCCTTTATTTAGAGGTAGCGCATGATTAAAACCGAGTTACATTTCCACACAAGCTTTAAGTTTTAAATATGAGAGGGCGAGCTAAGGGATACCATTAAAACAAACGCTAAGCAGAGGATGGTTTCGATGCTTCGACCTTTGAGTTACGGGCCTCTCTGCTTCGGGACTGGCCATGCCACTGCGGGGCGTATTGTATCTGACGGAAGCATGTGTGTCCTTCGTAATCTATTTGTAATTGTATGGTCAAACTGTTCGTTGTGTATGCTTGTGGTGGAATTGAGTAGGAAATACAGCTAGCTGGACGTAGCAGATCTATGCCTCACTCAACAAGCGAGTGCCCAATACGTAAGAGACACATCCCTTCCTTATCCCCGTCCCTCGTGTGAAAAGACTACAAAAAACAGCACGCAAAATGCAAGACCAAGAATGTGAAATTATGCTTTCAAATGTATCTTTAATTACTCGTGGTCACAATTTTCGCTTACAGTATTATTATTAGCCTATATTGGGTACTCCCCACTCTCAACAGACAGAGGATAGCTACATTCTTTTACAATTAGAACATTTTTGTGCGTCTACATTTTCAATGTCTTAACTAGCTTAAATTCGTTTTAAACTCCATATAGGCTACAGCGTTGCTTACAGGTACCGCGGCTAGCAAGCCACTGTTAGGTTTGTATCGGTGTCTATGTCTTATTCCGTTCAAAGTAGCCTGCATTTGCAAAACAATTTACTAGTTAATAAACCGAATTTAAGAAATGGAATGGAAGGCGGCCGAATTCATTGTGGCATGTTGTGACGTCACAGAGCCCGAGGGATGCATATATACTCAGAGGAATAAACAGTTAGTTGTCGTAGGAGCTCTTTAACACGAGCAAATACGCAAAAAAATGAATCCCATTTTGGGTTTGTTTCTTTTCTTAATGGCGTGGCCGGTGGAAATGGCGTGGCCGGTTAAGGACCAGCAATGCTATGGTAAGCCTTATCAGCCGGATGAAGTGTCGATGTGTTTAGGTACTAGATAGCCAGCAACCTTTCTTGCGAACAACGTAGCAGGAGTTAATAAGTGGTGTGGGGCAGCAGCTAGGAGGCCCAATCAGATTACTCCTTAGTAAAGCGCAGTTCAATTTAAAAGCTGACTGTGATCTGAACCGGTTTTTGCCGCCTGTTGCAAGCAAACGTCGAAAGATGTCGGTCATTCAGCGGTCAGGTAGCGGCAGGACGATTCAGCAACTATTTTGCCTTGATCCGCATGCCAGACTGCCCCCTAGTGTACAGCTGTATGCTTGCAGGCAGCGCCAAGCCATTTAAACATTTAATTCTCAAGGTACTGATATCAGTTTAAAGTACTGATAAAGTATTTAAAATATTATTTTAAAATGAAATATTATAAAAATAATTATTTGACCCAGATCCGGTGTCTTGCTTGTATTACATAATTGCAATTTCCCGAACACTGCAGGTAATTGTAAATGTCATTGATTCAGCTCAGCTGTTGATCGCTAGGCCTAATTGTGAGCTTCAGATCCAGGGTCTGAGGTCTAAAATGTGAAACTTCTTGTTTGAAAGCAGAGGGGGATTCCATGGACATTATCAGAGTACTCCTTCAGCTGAGGCACTATTGGCATGATTGTGCTAACTGGGTATGTCCGTTATATTCTACAATGTGCATTTTATTTCTTGAATGTTCTTGAAAATAGTTTATAAGTTTGCATTCATATAAGAAATGATCCTACGGCTGTGTTTAGTTGTGTTTTCTGCTTTCTTTGGCTAAAGTGTACCTGTTTCTTATAGCAAGGAATTGCTGTTTTGTCAATTTGGTGAATTGTAGTATACATTTTCACTTAGTGTATTAAATATTTGTGATTGATTGAGCATATATGAAATACTAACCCTTTAGACACCAGTACAATATTTGAGGATTACCAACAACTTTAAAAGAAACATCCATTTTCATCCACAAAATTCCTCTTTCATAGGACTGTACGCTTTGATGAGCAACATTGAAGTTGTGTTGAAAATCCTCAAGGATCTAATGGAGTTGTTTTCAAATTTTACCAGCATCTTAAGAGTTAAAAGTACTTCAAATACACATTTGACCCAGGTCTGGCCCAGGTTTGGTATTGAGATGGGCTCTGATTGGCCCAGTGTGGCTCCAGAGCAGGGTTTTACACAGACTTTGCTTCAGGTCATCACATTCATCCCGGAGGAATGGCGTCCAAGCCCCCACTTGCTGTTTTGGTTTGCCGTGGTCACCTCCTTCATCGTGATAGGCCTGGGTCTGAGCGCCCTCTTCTGGTGGCTCAGAAGAAAGTCCGGTCAAAACCAGGAGAGACTGGAGGCTGAAAACAGGAGGAAGATCCAGGAGCTGGAAGGTCAGCTGCACAGAGTTGCTCTTATTATCCAGTAATTGCTTGTGATCGGAGAGTGAGGGGTCATGAACCCAAAAACATGACAGCGCTACCGTATGCTATTAGTGATCCATAGATTTTAACCAATCATTGTCTTTTGCTGTGGAAAGGAAAGCATTTTGATTGGCTCAAACAAGTCAGTGATTGACAGCTCACTGTAGCCCTGCCCCCATTATGAAACGTTGCTCTCTTTCACTACTAACTGCCACATTCCTGCTTCACCTGAGTCACCACTGCTTTGTGCTCCAGAGAAAATCATGATTCTGGAGAGCGAGAAAGGCTGTGTGGAGCTACGAGCAGAAACCCTGCAGCAGAGGCTGGAAGCCCAGCTCGCTCTACAGCAGTAAGCTTTCACTGAAACTCAGCTTACTGACTGATAAAAATCCCCATAGAACATTATGATGGCCATTTCTCAATTCATGAATTGAAGTATCAGCTCATTTCCTGGATTGACTGAAATTAATGGAATATTTTAAGAACAGAGCAGATTTGGACACATATACCATGGGCCAGAGCCACCCGCTTTGCGTACAATTGGTTGAAAATAAAGTACATCAAAAAACAACAGTTTTACATGATGCTTTCAGTTTCAAAATGGAAGATTGTAACACAAGAGGAAGCGAGAGTACATTTACATTTTAAGCATTTGGCAGACGCTCTTATCCAGAGCGACTTACAAGATGTGCATTAATACATTGTAGGAGCAATCATTGTACGAGCAAGAGATCAGTGCAGTAATACAACAGAGTATACAGTGTATAATCTATAAGATTAAAAACACTGACAATCAACCTTGATGTACGCTTCCGTTTTTTAGCAGTAACTTTAAATGGAGCTCTCAGTTAGTTTTGGAGTGTGTTCGATCGTTTATAGACCTTCCTAATATGTTATGCCCTGCGTGTTTCAGGACTCTGGACTCTGAAAATAATGACAGAGAGTCCAAAGTGAAGGAGGTGATCAGATCTCAGACACAGGAGAATAAGGAGCTGAAACAGGAGCTTGAGCAAACTGAGAGCCTCTTTAAGACCGAGGTGAGCGAATCAACCCAGGATTACAATACAGTCCTATTATGACCATTATCATAATACATAATCATAATCCTTACCTACAAAAAACTATCAATTTTTGGGTCTTTTTTTGTGTTTTGATTTTCATCACCCAGTTCTATGTATTGTTAATGTCTCAGTGGCAAATAAAAGTAGCTCAAAACCCCATGTATCAAATCCTTATGTTGTGCTGGTGAGTAAAAAACAACACAACACAAAATTCATAAAAATGACTTTTTGTTCAGGCCCATTCGTTTTTTTGCGCTACACAGATATACAGTATCGCGCACTTTTCTTACCGGAGCGACGTATATAGCACACTCACATTACAAGAGTCACATTTGTCCAGCTGCGATTCTTATAGCGGTCTGTAGCTGTAAACATTCTCCTTAATATGTTTTTTTATTTATTTGTGTGGTGCCCCAAATGTTTTTGATTATTGTGTAAAAGGTTCTGATTGGTTGTTCTAACTGTTACCCCCAGATGATGTTTCACGCGCAGCAGATGCAGGAGATTTTGGTAAGGACACAATCACGACATAACTCAAAGCATGGCATTTTGTGATTGGATGTTTTTGGACCGAATGCTCATTGGCTCTTCTCTGTTGTCTTCAGATGGACGTCCGTATAGCGGAGCAGAACCTGGACTTTGAGGGGGAGGAGTCTGAAATCCTTCGGAAGAAGTGAGTTTTGTTGGGGGGAGGAGCCTGAGTTGGTTAAAGACTTGATCGCCATTTTTAGTAGTAGTGAAGGTATGCTCAGTGGGTTTGGGATACAGAATTCAGCAGTAAGTCTCGAGCAGCAGGCTGGAGAAAGACGGGTTTGTGCACACGTGCCGTTGCCATGGCATTGGGACGGGTGCACCATTCAGGTGTCCAATCTGGATTTTGTTCATATACACCTATAGTCTATGTAGAAATGACAGGAAATGTGCAGAAAATAATTGGCAGCAATATATCTTTATTGTTAACAGGCCAGGCAGCAAACCATGTTGGATCAGCGTTTTTGATTGGTTCTATTGAGTATTGAAATTGTGAGGTGGAGGAAAAAACTGTTCTAACTAATGGCTGGATCTGAGGTTTAAAAGCCATAGCTGTGAGAATGAGTTGTGCGGTGGTAGGCTGACACGCTCTCTCCATGCTCTCTGTGTCGTAGGAAGGTCGCTGAAGTGGAGTCTGAGCGTCGGGACAAAGAGATGAAGGCGTTGCTCAGGTCCCACAAACTGAAGGTCCACGAGATCAAGGAGGAGCACCGGAGAGCAGAGATCTCCTACGAGGCCGAGGTGAGCAACCACACCTGCACCAGAGGCACACCTGTACCACACCTGTACAGAGTCACACCTCTCCAGTTTGTATTTAATAGGTTTGTAGTGAGCTATCCAAAAGATAATGGGGTCTTTTCATTGAATACATTTGTAAAGAGCACTCTATTTCCACAATCTTAACATTTGCACAGAATGCAGAATGTGTACTAATCCTTCCTTCACTAGATGATTTTGAGCTCTTGCAATTTATTTAGTTTGTTGTTGTTTTGTTTGCCAGATGTGATGCTAAACTGTCCGTTGTCTCTCCACAGATTGAGTCTCTTAAAAAGGAGTCACAGGAGATTTGGGTAAGGACCAAATGGAGTCGTTTTGGGAGTCGATGTCTTTGTGTGGCTCAGTAGATAGAGCATGGTGTTTGCAACGCTTAGGTTGTGGGTTCAGTTCCCACTGGGACCACATATACTAAAAAATGTATGCATTCACTAATGTAAGTTGCTTTGGATAAAAGCGTCTGCTAAATGCCATACTATACTACTACTATACCATATTTGTCCAGGACAGAATGTTTATTCCTCTCCCTTTCCCTCCAAAGGATACCTCTGAGTGTGGGCTCACAGCCTGCTGGAACGAAATAAACACTCTCCGCAAGCAGTGAGTTCAGTTGCTATCCAAAAACTGCTATTATGGGTTACAACCGTGGCCAAGGGCCCAGCATTGCTTATGAAATGCCTTTTAAATGGCTATTAAATCATGATTAGTTACTAATCATTAGTAAAGAAGGCAATTGGCTGATGAGCCGATTGGCTGATGTTTTCGTCAGTGATGATGATTGTGATGTCATCTGAATGGTGTGATTTGACCTTTGACCTTTTCACAGGCTGGATGATGTCAGCACTGAACCCCAGTTGGCGCCGTTCAAATCCACTCCTGGCCTTTCCCACCAACAGACGACCCGCAATGAGACCTGTGAGCCAGCCAGACACCAGTATCATTTCTGCAGATTACTGACAGTTTTTTAAAGAAACTAGGCTCCAATTGGAGGCGGCCAACTCAACCATTGACCTATATCATAACACTAGCTAAAATCTGCTAGAACCAATCAGATTGCACGAAACCAATCTCACAAATGGTAACATTGTATTCCAGACACACTAGAGGGAGAGGTTGAGGTCTAGTGTTCGGGGCTAGGATGAGTCTGGTGTTGTGACTAGTGTCTTAACTGTTAGGCCTGATACATGTGATCATGTTAAACTCAATTAGTGATCAATTTATATTTGCTTAATAGTGGATTGCATTTATATAGCACTTTACTTGATCTCAAAGTGCTTTACAGTGAAGGGGGGAAGCTCCCCTCAACCACCACCAATATGTAGCACCCTCCTGGGTGATGCGCGGCGGCCATTTTGAGCCAGAATGCTCACCACACATCGGCTGAGGTGGAGGGGGGGGAATGAATAAGCCAATTAAACAGTGATCTTTATCTGTCTTTTCTTGTGTAGGTGTTGTTGCCACCCAGACTGAGTTCTCTGGCTCTTCCGATGAGTCGGTAAGGTTGACCAAAAAAATCTATGACCAAAAGTGTGCAGATCAAGCGGCGTGACAAGATTTAACAAATGTTCATTCATGCCTGTTGTAATCGTTCGATTTGTGGTGGTTTTTATCGAGCTTGGCCATGTTTTAATGTCAGCCACTGGCTAATTTTCATTTTGATGCTGAATATTTGCCCAGTGCAACATCTTCAGTTCTTAGCTGAAGATACGGGCAGCACAGAGTCAGAGTCAGAGTCAGTGGAGTTTTAAAAGTGCTGATTCACCTATGTTTTTCTAACACAGCCACAGGTTGAGAGAGAGAACCATATTTACCTGGAGAGACTGTTGGCAGAGCAGTGGAAGACTCTGGTCCTGGAAGGTATGGAGCTCAGAGAGCGTTTCTCACCACCCACATTGATTCGTCCATCTCCCTCCCCCCAGCCCCCGTATCTGAGCTGTGGACCCGATTTGTGTCTCAGGAAAAATGCTACTGCTGAATCAGGACAGAGATGCTCTGGAGGACCAAAACGGCAAGCTGGAGCAGCAGACCTCAGCCCTCCAGGGCAGGGTGCGCAACATGACGGACATTTGCCAGCAGAAAGAGCAGACGCTTCATTAGTAAGTCACCAGCACTCGACTGCATCCAGGGGAAGATGGGATCTGGTGGCTTTGCAATGAGACGGGTGCAGGAATCAAGCGTTGATATTACACTCTTGATATTAACGTAGTTTTCATTCCACAAACATCTACAATGTAAATTACAAATGACAGCAAACTTTAGCCTGAGAGCCAGAGCCATGTCACGTTAGCATTGCTAAGTACATACTGTGTGGAGTTGTGTGTGTGTGTGTGTGTGTGTGTGTGTGTGTGTGTGTGTGTGTGTGTGTGTGGAGTTGTGAGTGTGCATGTGTGTGTAGTTGTGTGTGTGTATTTGTGTGGTCACAGAGTGCTGGGTTTGTCTCCACAGCTTCCTCAACCGAACCCTCTCCACCTTCGGACTGCGGATGCAGCGAATGACTGTTCAGGAGCCCCGCCTCTCCCCAGTGACAGAGACCACGGGCTCGTGGTCAGAGGAACATGTCGTGGTGGACAGAGGACAGACCACGAGAGGTCTGTCAGTGGTGGACTATACCCCCACCGCCTCCAGTGACAGACCACGGGCTCGTGGTCAGAGGAGCATCTCTAGTGGTGGAGTACTCTGTACCCCCCCCCCCAGCTCCTGTCTTTTCCCCAACCCCCCCCTCCAATTCTCATTCCCATTGAATTCCCACTGTGGCATTGGGGTTTATTTGGATTCATTTCAAAGGGATTTTTTTAGTTGAGCCTCTTCAGTTAATCAGATTTGCTCTTAAAGTCCGACTTTTGTCGCCATTTATGGGACAGAGAGGGAATTTTCCACCTTTTTTTCTTTGCGTGAAGCAAATTGATTCAGCTTAGTGATCTAATCTGGCAAATCAATCTGGCAGTCAGACAATCAGATAGAACACCATCAGCTGACCTGAGGGTTTTTGGTGGTTTTTCGCCCTCTCAAGAGCAAATCTTAGATTGGAGGAGAAAAGTACTAGTAACGTCCTGTTGCGCCAATAACCGTCTGCCCTTACGTACGGGATTTTGACTGTTACACTTTTCCGCTCTCAATAAAAGTTCTTAAACTTAAATCCTGAGTATGTCTTGGCTGTGTTTGTGTGTGGGGAGATGCATTTTGTGGTACTGTGTTAACATCCATACTCTACCATGGTAACCGTTGGTGTGGGGAGATGGGTTCCCCTTCCAGCCCACTGAGTGCGTGCATCAGATCTCAAGGAGCAAACATTCCACCACTTTGTGTTATACTTTACTCCCGTACTACTAATGCCTGGGATCCCACTGTCAGATGCGCTTGCATGAAAGATGGGAACTTATTATGGGATGGTTGTTCTTAACTGCATACACAACAGTTATGCGCCATTTAGCGGACACTTTTATTCAAAATAGTGACTTAGTGAACATATACATTTTTCAGTACATGGGGTCCCAATGGGAATCGAACTCACAACCTAAGCGTTGACAGCACCATGCTCTACCTACTGAGCCACGGAGTTACTGCATACAGGACAGTGAAGTGCACAAATCCAAATGCAATTCACATTCACCTTGAATTTTACATTGTCATTTAGCAGATTGTTCAGAGTGACTTACAAAGTACATACAAATAAGGGTAACTGATAGTACATGGCATTGCGCAACTTACAACATATTGTTAAGTGCCATACTAGGCACAAGAGGGAGATTGAGGATATAGTCCTTAAGTAGCATAAGAGAATTGAGAATACAGTGCTAAATGTATCATAGTTACCACCAACGATATTCAACCAGGAATAAGCGCTCAGGAATGTGGACAGTGACTCGGCTGTCCTGGCGATAGCGGGGAGCTTGTTCCACCAAAGCAGGGGCCAAAGCAGAGAAGAGACGTGACCAGGATGAGGGACCCTTCAAGGGGTGATGAGGTGAGCGGAGGTCACGGAACATAGTGGTCTAGCAGGAGTCTCCGGTTTGAAACTAGATTGGAGGTGTGAGGGTGCAGTTCCCCTTGCTGCCCTGTAGGCCAATACCAGAGCTTTGTATTATATCTGAGCCATGACTGGCAACCAGTGGAGGGAGATAAGGAGGCGTGAGAGGAGTATTTACCTTGAGCTGTTCCTCCAAGCCATACGGAAGGACCGGAACGTCAGGGGCTACCCACTGCCAGTGGTACCCCAGAAGAGCGGCTCGGGGTGAAGGCGTACATGGACGACATCACCATCGTCGGCATGAATAGTCCCTCCATCACCACTGCTGCCAAGGTAATGGAGGACTTCTGTGCAGCCACAGACACCCTGGTTAACCGGGGCAAGAGCGAGCTCTTCCTATCACCATTCCCTGGATCTGAGCCGAGCAGCAGATGGTAAGAACTGGCAGGGGAGTGGGGTTTGCCGGTCTCCGGACCGGATCTTTATTTCAGTCTCTCTCCCAGACCCAGGAGAGAGAAACAGCGGGAGAGCAGGTTAAATAAAACAAACACAACCGGAGTGCAATGGCTGAGCCTCGCCCTGGGTGAATGTTCTTTTATTGGTTTTAAAAGTCTTACAATATTTAAAATCTTTACATTAGAAAGTTGGCAAACCAACTAGAGAGGGGAAAAAAAAAAATATATATATTTGGTAACAATAGGATAGTGCATTTTTCAAAGACAGGGAAACAACATAACAGACTAGACTATACAACAGACAGTACTGGAAATACATATAATCTTAAATCAAAACAAACAAGAAACAAAAAGCAAAGGTTTGTGCTTGGGCGTTGGGTGCCCAGAGTGCACCTCCTCTGGGGGGGGTGAGTTATATAATGAGTTATTTCCAGTGGCTCACCCCCCATTTCCTCCTTGCCCCTCTCTCGTCCTTCAAAAAGTCCACCAGAACGCCATCCTGGAGGAGGTTTTGAAGCCTCCTCCGGAGAGTGAACAGGTCCACTGTTTGTTCTTGGTAGACCCTGATGTTCCTTGTCTCCCACAGGACCTGCTTAACGGTGTTAATGATCCTCCACTGGCGCTGCAGCTCCGGGGTCCTACATCCCTCACGGGGGCCGTACAGGACCCTCTCTGTCGTCAGGGAGGATCTCGGCAGGAGCCTGTTCTGGGAGACAGAGGACACAACAAGGCCCCAGACCCCGTCTGGCCACGGAGCACTCCCAGAACAGATGGTGTACATGTTTCGTGTCAGTACATCCGTGGGGGCAGTTCTCGGTCAGGGCTAAGTGCCGTCTAAACAGGAATGCTGCTGCAAGGTTCCTGACTAGAACAAAGAAGTATGAGCACATTAGTCCTGTGTTAGCGTCACTTCACTGGCTTCCTATAAATTATTGTGTAGACTATAAGGTACTCCTCTTAACTTATAAGGTGTTGCATGGACTTGCACCCTCTTATTTGATGGATCTACTTCATCCCTACAATCCCCCACGTTCGCTTCGTTCACAAGATGTAGGCAACTTGGTAGTCCCTAGAATATCAAAAAATACAGCAGGTGGCAGAGCTTTCTCCTTTTGAGCTCCTTTACTGTGGAACAGTCTACCCGTCTCTGTGAAGGAGTCAGACACGGTCTCAATTTTCAAGTCTAGGTTAAAAACACATCTCTTTAGTCTCTCTTATAGTCATTAGGTGCAGATGTGGAGGGGGCGTAGCAATAGAGCCTTCTGGTGCAATGAGCTATCCTTACTGTCACCAATCATAAGTGATGATCCGCCCCTAGCAGGACTGCTGATGATGTGGTGGGATGGTCTCTGAGTGCCCTCATGGCTGCGTGCTCCCTGTGCCACTAACCTAATTAGTTATGCTGCCCTAGATTACGGAGGGGATTTGGAAAGTTAAAACAGCACTAAATAATAAACTTCCTGGGGGGAAAAACACATCTAACCTGTACTATAGAACTGTGTAACTGCAATATTGTGCATTCAACTATTGGGGTTGATATTCTGTAAATGTACTGTTGTTGTTCTTTTGGCCACTTATTTAATCCACAGTGAGCTGTAAAAACATTTGCACACCTGTGTTTTAGCTAAGTAAGGAAAGTACAGAGGGCAGACATAATAATGGAACACCAAGTGAAAAAGGACTCATATTTTGAAGTAACAAAATTGCTTCACATGGGTTTTATATTAATGCCAATACTAATGACCAACATGTTTCTGGTATAAAATACCTTTTAAAAGCAGTAATTGAATATGTGCCTTTCTAAAGCAACCTGAGTGATGTAACAGATTTCAGTGAATTAGTAGGTTCCTGAATTGCAGGTGTGTTGTGTACCCCAAACAAGTTCAAACTGCATCAGGAAAGATGAACAGTGGTCACAAGTCAAAGGGATAAACAGATACTTAACAGGATAGTTGCTAAAAACCACAAAACAATGGCCTCAATGGATCTGATACAATATGGGAAGCCCTGTTAGGGAGTCATTGGGTCTGATTATTACTCTGCATGGTACAATTATAGCCAAGGAATACAAACCAATTTTAGATAACCAGGTGCACCCTGTGGGGCAAACATTGTCTCCTCAAGATGTTCCCAAATTCCAAGACAATAATGTCCCAATATACACTGTAAAATTGATTCAAGAGTGGTTTCATGAACACTAGGATGTAGTCAAACATGGCTGACATGGCTTTTTTGTTTTGTCAAAACGAACAGGCCCACACTGCCCCCTAGTGGAGTTTCCACTTTCATTAATCAATTACTAATATTAATCCTAATCTGCCATCACTCTGTAATGATGGTAAAGGATGTGTTTTCTTTCATCACTTTGCATCCATGGCAGACTAGTTGCTATGCATTTGTCCAGGGAATATGCAACAGCTCCAAATTAAATTCTGATGTAGAAACCGCATTTCTCCCCGTATATGTTGCACAAGAAACCCACTGAAGTAGTATGAATTGGAACAGCATAATAGTGGCAAAATAAATACTGTATCTACGTTGCTAAAAATCGTCTAAAACCTCTATGAGATTTGATTTGTCCTTGTATTTAATTGTGAAATAGCGCCCCCTGCACAAAAAAAAGCTTACAGCACCCGGTATTCCCAGGCGGTCTCCCATCCAAGTACTAACCAGGCCCGACCCTGCTTAGCTTCCGAGATCAGACGAGATCGGGCGTGTTCAGGGTGGTATGGCCGTAAGCAAAGGTTGCTGTGTCAAATAGCATATTCATAGTTGTAATGACGTCTTAAAAATGAGACATTTGCATTTAATAAGTGACGAAGCTAGCCGTACGCGTCAGAATAGTATCCAAGAGCGTATTCATACTTGTAACTAAGTGGAAATGAGGACGTTTTTCATTCAATTTTAACGAAACTTCCTACACTGCATGAGAAGTAATATTCTCACATTAACAGTTTCCTGTAAAGACAGATTTAACAGGAATCGCCACATTACGGACATCAAGTTGTATTGCAGTATTTAAATAGGGCTGTTGATGATGCTGAGGAAGCATAATTTATTTGAAATAGGAAGATTCCTCCTCAAAGTGCTTGGTGCCTTGAAGCCTGCAAATGCTATTCTACAGGCTCATTCTGTTGACCCGTGCTGTGCTGGGGAAGTAGTCAGTACATCTGTAACGGGTGGCTAAATGATCAGGAATTGATGACCAAAAGACTTCTCTCTCTCTCTCAGTTTATTCTGGAAAACACAGCACACACAATGCGTTTTCTCAAATGTGTAACTGTAATCGCTTTTGCCTGATGCCTCTGTGCAGATATCCACTGCTGCTGCACTGTCCTCCGAAACCTCTGAAAGGATACTGAGGATAGCATCCTGATTTTCCACATGGCATTTAATCACATTATGGTGACTTGCCCACTGTACCTCCAGCAGGAGTTAAAGGGAGGGGACATCATAGTTTTGTGACAATTAATGATGATGAAAAAAAGAGTGCAGTGATCCTGATAGATCAAAAAATGTTTTCGCACACGGCTCTGCCTACATTGCATGGACCACTGCACCTGGTGATTGTAGCAGTGGATTTATGGAATATCCTTCCCTATCTTTTGTTGCAACAAGACCTGGACCCCTCTGCTGATCCCACTCATAACTGATGGTCCATCGTAGCATTGACTAATGATTTGGTCCGCACTGTAGCAGAAAGATGTTTTGGGATGTTTTAGTTTTAGCATCCAACTGGCTAAGATCAAGCAGACCAATCAAGTGTTCCTCGGGAATACCATTGCACACATACTTAATCATAATTAAAAGATTTTCCACATCTAGTTCCATCACTTTTAATGCTAAACCCTACATGATCTCCATTATTATATTTCTGTTTGGCCTCATTTAATACTAAATTAGCTAGGGTGTCAATTATTTCATTTTGCATGGTTTTGGATGTGTATTTTGCATTTTGAGGAATACTTTTTGTAATTTCATTAAGTTTGGGGTTCTACACTAGAGTGTATTCAAAAAGTTTTAGGAAGAATGTGCATGCAGTCTGGCCCAAGTTACACTTAGGGAAAACGAGGGTGGGCTGCGATGATACAAGGCTGTTCAAGCCATGGCTATTATCAGCCACTGCGGCACCTCGAGCACTGTCTCGGGGCGTAGTGCATGGGGTAATGGGGTCGTGGGGTGCAGTGCTTGGGAGGTATTGGGCAGAGTATGTGAGCGGAGTAGAGCGGCAATAATTTCCGCTCCCCGCTCAAAGCATTCTGTTGCATTGCTCCGTTCCCATTGCGCTCCGGGTTTTCTATTTCCCGCTCCCCGCTCACGTGTGACAGAAGCTCACAGCTGACGGGCAGTGTTGTTCTATCCACTGTAGGCCACACTGAAACCGTTAAGACTCCTAGCCAGTCTCTGAAAATAGCTCTTCTCAATATTCTGGACAGAGCCATAGTGGAGATGGAGAGCAGGTTATCCAGAGACAATCTTGATCTCATGAAGGCAGTGAATTGCCTTCTTCCCCAATCTCCCTCTTTTCTACATGTTGCCTTGTTGAGTCCCCTGCAGAAGCTGGCAGGTACTGTCTGCAGTGACAGCCTTTCTAATGAAATTTGTATTGTGTGGCAGGCAGTGTGGTATAATGGTTCGGGAACTGGGCTTGTAACGTTAAGGTTGCAGGTTCAATCTCCAGGTGGGACACTGCCGTTGTACCCTTGAGCAAGGTACTTAACCTGAATTGCTTCAGTAAATATGCAGCTGTATAAATGGATTGTAAAGAAACGTAAACTGTAAGTTGCTCTGGATAAGAGCGTCTGCTAAATGCCTGTAATGTAATGTATTGCCAAAGTGATGTTGGTTCACCATCCATATAGCCTACGAGGCGATTAAATAACAACGACGATACAGTGTGGAGCAGTCCCATGTTTTATACCTGTATAAATTATTCTGTTTTATCATATGTAATTTTAAACTAGTGTTGTTACCAATTTTTCTCCTTCACAATCCATGAGAGATAATCAATTCACATCTTATATTTTCACACAGAAAGGAAGCCCCGCCATGAGGCAGGGCATCGAAAAATTAGTTGATACTCATAAATGTTCCTCTCCACGGAAATCTTTAGTAAAAGGCGAAAGATTTATACGATCTGAAGTGAAACCAGAGTGTACTAACCACCTACACCTACAACAGTTGGCCGGCTCCAGCAAGATATTGTTTTCGGTATCGATTACGCTACGAGAGGCACTGCAATAGCAGATGCAAAATGTACGTAGTACATAGGAACAAAAGTATTTTAGCACACGGAACTTGATCCATGTATTTTTAATCATACCTTTAAAACGAATACTTTTAAATAATGCCACGTAATAAGCATTCTGTGTAGTTATTGCCAATTGTAATACAACGCACGTCCTGTTGTGCTCTACAACGCTGCTGTTATTTAGCCTACACAGTGCAGTCAAGCGTAAATCGCTCTAGATAAGAGCGTCTGGTAAATGCTTAAAATGTCAATTAAAAAATTAGTAAAGTACTTGGCAAATCAGTCGCATTGTACAGCGCAATCATGGAGTGTGCAACAAAACCAATATCGTTGTCAAACGCATATGCAGTAATTTTCGCCCTAATCGCGACCCATAGCGGACGCTTATCTAACACGGAAATACTTTGTAAAACGCTTCACACCGCGCATACGGATTGACAATTTTAAGCATTGACAATCCTTAGCTTATTCAATAAAACTCTTACATTTTCACACAGAAAGGAAGCCCCGCCGTGAGGCAGGGCATCAAAAAATTAGTTGATACTCATAAATGTTCCTCTCCACGGAAATCTTTAGTAAAAGGCGAAAGATTTATGCGATCTGAAGAGAAACCAGAGTGTACTGACTACTTTACGAAACAAACGATGGCCGGGTCTACCGTGCAACCACTCTCGATCACGGTTACACGGACGGACAATACTATTATTTTCGGTTATTATTCTGCCACCCATTGTGGTTTCCCTTAAGAGATCAATGCCTAGCTCCTTAAAGCTGATCTTAAAAATATATATTTACTGAACTTTCTATGCATGTAAAGTGCAGATGCATGACGGGAACTATTCAAATTATACATTGTTGTTGTTCTCCAAAGCAATATTAATGGACATATATGCTCTGAGACTTGACAATAAATGTAAGAATGTGGCGACAGTTCTAACACAGCGACAATTATTCATTCCAGTTGAATAAATGTGTGAACATGCAGACGAATGTGTGCACTTTCGTCTCTAAGAAATGACATTCCTCGCTATTCTAATGCGCTTGCGTTATAGCCAACCAGCCGGTTGTAATTGGCAACGTGAGTATCATTCGTCATATCATAACGTGTGTACTGCTACTTTCGTAAACGCTAATCCATTCACATTATTTTTGATGTCTTAATTTACCCCGGAGGAGTCAATATAAAGAAAACGTATATTTTGCAAGTAGCCCACATTGCATTCGTCATAGTAGCGAACAATACAGTGGATGGACTGGAAGTAGCCTACCATTGAGATCCAATGTGATTTGGATCACTTGCGGCACACTACATTATACTTGTGTGACTGCACAATCAACCCTCCAGAGATGTATAAGTAGTAAGACTGTGTTAAACGGCTGCATATAATAGCCTATTTCTGGCTAACTCGCGGTGAGTTACAATAATTCCGGTAGGGAAATCGAATTCCCCCGCTTTGCTGAGCTATAGGCTACATATTAGGCTAACGTATGTTTCGTACAGTACGAAGTAATTTAACTAATTGAAAGCTACAAGATTTTGGAAGTAATTAAACTACCACACGTTAATGGAAAATGTAGTTACTAGTATCCGCTACTCCCCTACACTAGTATTTAAATTGCAGTACAATGCAGGTGGCTTCATTTCCAAAGACTGTTGTCGTGTCCGACAGCATATTCCTAGTTGTAACCCCGAGTAGGCTGTGAAATATCTGACTGACATATGATATAAACCTATCACTGGTTTATAAGAACGCGGGCTGAACTTCCCATTTTGTTCAGTAGGTGGATATCTGTTTTCATTTTATTAACGTGAGGATATAGCTTTTCACACCACGTTTGCACCTTTTTACAATTTCATATAAAATGCCTCATTAACGTGGCATCACAGCTATGAATATGCTATTTGACACAGCAACCTTCGCTTACGGCCATACCACCCTGAACACGCCCGATCTCGTCTGATCTCGGAAGCTAAGCAGGGTCGGGCCTGGTTAGTACTTGGATGGGAGACCGCCTGGGAATACCGGGTGCTGTAAGCTTTTTCAAATCGCTTTTCTACAGGGGGCGCTATTTCACATTTTTACTGTACAAGGACAAATCAAATCTCAGAGGTTTTACACGACTTTTAGCAAGGTGGATACAGTATTTATTTTGCCATTATCATGCTTTTTCCAATTCATATTACTTCAGTGGTTTTCTTGTGTTTAATCCATATAAAACTAACTGAGAATGCGTCCTGGATTAGAGGACAATTTTCCACTTTCCCAAAAAAGTTAGGGTTATTATTTATTGTGCTGTTTGTTTTTACTCACAAGTAATCGCAATTGTTACAATATATTACACACGTATAATATCAATGTCAGAATATCTCCAATGCATCACTGAGGGAAAACTATATATTATTTGAACATATAAGAACAACGATAGTGGTCTATTTGGATTCAGTGAAAATATAGCACGGGCTGTACTTCCCATTTTGTCCAGTAGGTGGACATATGGACACATTTATACATGTTTTACTGCACTGTGAACTGGCCCTCGAAAACCATAATATCCTCGCTCATACAGCTGAACTGTTCTCCCTCGGTTCTGTAGGGAAAATATGCGTTGTTTTCCTTTTAGAAATATATCCTCTAATACAGAATGCATGTTCGTTGTTTGTTTTATATTGAATCAAAAGTTTTATTTTATTTTATTTTATTTTTTTATTTCATTTTCTGGTCTCTTTGAGCAAACAGACTTTTCAAGATTCAAGATTTCTTTATTTGTCGTTGTCTTGTACACTTGCGTGCATAAAAAAACTAAATATAGTTCCCCCAGCCCTCAGCAGTACTACAGTAAAAGGACAACAATCACAAATAGGCTAAAATATAAAAACATAAAACATAAAACAGTTTACATAAAAACAACAATGGAGCAGCAGCTGCCCAGTGGCAGCACAGTATATTAAATTACACAAATTACACATTTTGACAGCCTCAATATGCTGGATCCACACTTGCCTGCTGAATGGATGGAATGCAAATCCATAAAATGTGAATCATGTAACATGCTTTTAGTTATGGAAGAGGAACATTCTGTTTCCGTCTTTATGTAGGTAAATTCACACAAAATTACGAGCTTAAGGGATGGATGGCAGAGCTTTATATGGAAATAAAAACCTTAAAGGACCATCTGGCTTTCCACAGGGAGTCCAGCAAGGCGGGTGCTGCTTTTGAGTCCACCCTCCGAGCGGTTTTGAAAGTTCAGTGGCAGACCAACAGGGGCATTTCCCGCCACTATCTCGCTCCAGCCTGGCCAACACAATGCTCACCCCCCAGCCCACTCCTCTGGCCTACCCAGTACCAATGACCCTATTGATTCCGACTGGATCTGGCTTGAGTCTGTATGTGTGGCCTGGCTTCTAGTTCCACCCCTCTGCCTGCAGGTGGTCCCTGGCAGCAGGTGGGTATAAATCGGAGTGACCCACGTAGCCCAACCCAACCCAGCCTCCGCAAACTTCCCAGCCCAGCCCAACCCAACCCAGCCTCCGCACAGCCCTAATCCCTCCATCAACCAGAGCAAGATCTTGAATTCTCATCATTGGCAGATGTCATACAATAACCAGCTTCTACCCAGGGTGAGATTTGATGCCTGTTCTATGTTCTATGTATGTCTATGTCATTCAATTTATCATAATAATTATCATTGTTTATACTGTTTATATGAATGAAAAAGTGAGTCATTCATTTCACCTCTAATGAGACAATTGAACCTGTCTCTCATTCAAAAGTTGTCAATCACAGCTGTGATTTATATTCTGTAATGTTTTTTACAAGTGACTGAAAGTGATATTTACTTGATACTCATTTAATTCATTGTTGCGGAAGCCACCTAAGGTGTGGATTTATCCAGGGGCCCAGATTAGGGTAAAAGTCATACTTGTCAAAGGGCAAGTACGTTAGAAAAGATACTTGTCCTTCCTAAAAGTTACTTGTCCTACTCGCGTCATATTTTTTTCGTGAGTTTTTAGCTGATCTTCTTTGGTTTTAGCCTTTTTAGTGGGAGGTGGACTTGCACCCTCAATAAATCTCCACATTGTTGAAAATGCGATCACTACGTCGTATGTAGCTCTTTCTACACGGATATTTATGTTTTATTCGTGCAGCGTGTGCTCATGGGACTGTGTAGCAGTGAGCACAGACTGCGTGCGAGTGACAATGTGCCGCTTTTCCCATTTGGAACTTCGGAAATATTTTTGAATATCCGTGCATAACGTGTTTGTTACGTTGTGAGTGTAAAACAGAAATAGTTCCAGTTAGCTAATCAATTATTATTTTTGATTCTAAATTTTGTCGTCAGCAGGACGATCACTTGGAAATCGAAGGTCATCCTTCTTCATTTTTAGTCGTCTGAGACGATAGGACAAGTGCTAATCTGGGCCCCTGTAAGTGATACCATGCAGCGCACATAAAAACAATTTATGAGTCTTTTACAAACGCAGAAATACAACAGAAGATACAAAAGACACAGATATCTGACAGACGACATAACCTCCCTCTCCCTCTCCTCCTCCGTTCTACCAATCCGTGCTGACGAAACTCCAGAGGTAGTCGCTAACGGCGCACTTGGACTGGGAGGTGGTGTCGACGCTGATCGGAGTGGCGAGGTCTTTACCGTAGTGCACTGCAGGAACAGAGTTTGAGGAAAACTGTCTGGCTGTGCCTATTGTAAAATACTGTATGGTGATTCCACCGTGAAATAAATGCATCAAAACAGATTTGAGGGTGGGGGAAAGTGAGTAAAATTATACATGAATGATAATGCACGCAAATAATAATGGTTATGCTTTTTGTGCTTATTTGGTAGGTGTTGGCTGTCCTTTAAAACGGACATTGCACGGCTTTTATCAGCTGAGCGACTTCCTGTCGGCGCAGCTGTGAAGTGGAGTTGACTTGTGTAAACCCTGCCTATTATACATGTTATTTAATGTATTTCATGTATAATACATATTATAATGATAGACATTTAGAATCAAGGTGTAAAATGACCATTCTACAGACTTTGTTTTGAAATGTTTTCTTCTTCCTCCTTGTATGGTGAAAAGTGTGTAAGTGTGTAAGAAGTGTATGCTGAACTCGGACTGCTCTGAGCAAAAATATCCAGCTGCTAATATTGCCATGGTTATGCAAGGTTAAGGTCTGGATTCAGTCAACACAAGTCCTTAAGTTAAGACAAATGTTGATTGAATCCAAGCCCAAGTCTCCCGGAGTAAGGGGATGCCTGCTAAGGAAATTAATAAAATGCTGATCCAGGATCAGTACTTGGCCGCAGAAACCACCTGTTCCCTAAAGGCTTTGCTGAAGGCCTCCTCTTGTGGAGGAGGCCGTGTCAGGCAGTTTGAGGGTACTCGGGGGAAGCAGCACCTACCTCCTTTTAGAATGCCTGGCTCGCTGTCGTGCTCCCACTTGATTTTGGTGACCTTGTAGTAGAGCTGAGCCAGGTGTCTGCAGAGAGGAGCAGAACGCACACAGCATGTTACAGTGACACGCCTGTGCTTCACGATCTTCAATCACCCTTCGCTTCAAAAATCACATTAAAATGCCACCATTTGAGACTTGTTAGCCAGAGTTTTGACTTTATGGTTTTGACTGGAGATCAACAATGTGGGTATAACTTGGGAATATTACCAAGGACATTTAGCACTAACATGTAACTGGGTAATGACAGTGGAATACTGTACTTAACTATACTGTGCAGAATAGTTAACATAGTGTCAGTGTAGTGTAGTTAATGCATTATAATTAGCACAGAGTAGGGTAGTTAGCACAGTATAATTAGTGTAGAGTAATTTGGCAGTTTTGTAAATACATTTGTGTTGCGTTTTTACCCTACTCTTGTGATCATTTGCGTTGGTCCACCCTTTATGTTGCAGCTTATTTAGACCCTAGTTAGTGCAGTGCAGTGTAGTTGGTGCAGTGTGAGTGCAGTGTAGTGTACTTAGTGCAGTGTGAGTAGAGTGTAGTGTACTTAGTGCAGTGTAGTGGATGCAGTGTGAGTATGTGAGTGCAGTGCAGTGTAGTTGGTGCAGTGTGAGAGTGCAGTGTAGTGTGCTTAGTGCAGTGTAGTGTAGTTGGTGCAGTGTGAGTATGTGAGTGCAGTGTAGTGTAGTTGGTGCAGTGTGAGTACAGTGTAGTGTACTTAGTGCAGTGTACTGTAGTTGATGCAGTGCAAGTATGTGAGTGCAGTGTAGTGTAGTGTAGTTCGTGCAGTTAGCTGCTGCATTGTCATTGTTGACATACATGGCAGAGGGGATGACCTCGGTGGTGTCCTCGTCCACCTCGTCCTGCAGGGCCTGGATCTCACGATCTGAGTCACGCAGGCTGTCTAGCTCCCTCTGCAGGAACCTGGAGCAAGCGCTAAGGAACTCAATGCCGAGAGGCCAGCTCACACACCCCCACAGGGGACTATTTACAAAACACACCCAGCTTCAAGGTCATTGAGCCTTTCTAGCCAAAAACCTGATCGTTAAGAGTGGCAAGAAGTTGATTTCATTAAAAACTATTATTCCCCAATTTTTATTTTATTTTACTCAGCCCCACTGAGAACAGCAGGCTGACTCCCCCACAAAAAAAGCAGCGGTTGGGGCCGATGCTACTATGGCATGAAGGATACTGCAGCTCTGCGTCCATGGTCTGGTTCTTGGCCACGCTGCGCTGGAGGTCCTGCTCCAAGCTCTCCAGCTCCCGAGCCGCCTCGCTCTTCTGCCCCTCCAGGTTCAGCAAAGTCTGCCCCACTTTCTTCTCTGCCTGCATCAGATCTGAGGGGTGTGGGGGATATAGAGTTTCCACAAGACCTGGCAGACCATCAACCCGGCCAACACACCAGTCACTTGGTGAATCTAAATCTAAAGAGGAAATCTGCAACACCCCAGGACCCAGGACACTGAGGGGGGTGTTGTTCCATTAATTATTATTCAGCAATCCTAAGAGATCACCAAATAGATTCATAGCATAGCATTCGCAGGCGTCAGTCTTAAAAATGATTTATGGTGAGCCATTTAGTCACTCCTATATATGATAACTGAAAGGTTGAAACCTCGGGAGCCTGTCTTTTAAAGATAACTCGCTTTATCGTTTCCCCTCCTAAAATAGCTTATTTTTTAAAATCATCATCTATATCTATTATCCATTTCACATGCTATTCTTCTTTTGCAATCTTTGTATTCTACTATTATCCTGGAGTTCAACTTGATCGGCTGTTAAAGGGTCAGAGAATCATTTTTCAGCTTCCTAACAATGGATATTATCACCATCATCCTCGTCATCATTACAGTATTAGCTCTGGAACATGCTGTGTGACAACCCCTGGATGTAAATGCAGTATCTCTAACGTTATACAAAGTGATTGATCTGCAAAAGACACGTATGGTGTAGAAGCCAGCTATGTGCTCATTGCTAAATCTACCAGGAAATATATTACCCATCTCACCGCTTAAAAGTTGCGTGGTGGTTTTCTTGGTCTCGGTGTGGCGGTCAAACAGGAGTTGGTGCCTCTCCCGCATCGCTCGCAAGTCGTGCTCGGCTTTGCTGCTCTTGATGATGCATACCAATGCCTCCCCCGTTTCCTCTAAATCCTGAAATCCCTTGCTCAGTGACACCATGGTCGTATCTTCCCCGCCAAACTATCACCCAGAGACAGAATCAGTTAATCTTTTGCGCCGAAGTAACAAAATATTAAGTCAGTGTGAGTTACTGTCAAAGGCTAGGCTCGTTGCTAGCTGATAGTTATGTTAGCTAACGTTAGCGCTGAGGTAACGTTAGCAAATATAAAGTTAGCTAGCTCGCTAGCTTGCTCTGGTGAAAACAATCACACTTGCAAGCTAAAACAACCACCACATCACGATAAATTACACATACATTAACATGCTGTAAAAAACATAGCCAGCTAGCACAAAGTACTGTAGAATTTTAGACAGCTTGCCCAAGAACTGGAAAATATA